>JAOVVH010000004.1:18262475-18277097 GCA_028566435.1 Scorpiodoras heckelii
TCCACTTACCGTTTGGCCTTCTGGTACGAATTCTTTATGGACGATCCCTTGAGAATCAAAAAAGACGATGAACAGTGTCTTGATTTTTTTATTTGCTCATGCAAGCATTCTTTGGTTGAGGTGAGGCAATTTATCATTTTGTCTCAGGATCGTACTCAAACACCCAGGATTCATCTCCCGTGAACACTCTGTTCAGGAAATTGGGCTCTCTTGTTAAACAATCAGGTGATGATTGGGTAGCTTGTCCATAACCTTTCTTTAACATTTCAAGAGTTTCTGTTGCCTTTTACAGATTCCCAAGCAGAATATGATCACATCCCGTTGCTCCAAACTCACTTGCATTGTTCCAGTGACGAGGCACTTCAGCAGGGTTTCACAAAAACACATGTCTGGGCACTGCAAAGGCTAGAATGCAACTGAAACGGGTCCTACTCTTTATCTGAGATCCCACTCTAACTGTCCTTGAGCCACCATCCCCATGCGTAAGCCCTACGGAGCACAGGAATGCAATTCTCATTACTATCTGTACTGTACGTGTGTGATGGTCAGGCGTCCAGATACAGAACTGTGGCCACATAGTGTAGAGTTACATTTCATAGAAACAGTTTATACCCAAGATACCACGTGGATGCTGAAGATTTGTAGCTAAGAACTGCTGCTGTAATCATAAAGGCTTTCCTGTGCTCATCCCAGGACTCTTATTCACAATATGCGTTCAGCAAACTCAGCATTGTTTTACTCTTCTACATCCGTATACTCTAATGATTTATAATCCCTCATCTAATGTCCGCTGTAACTCTGAAGAGCACGGGTTCACATTTTCCTCGTCAGGTTTCTTCACTTCATGGAGTTGTTCCTTGCCACGAACTTATCTAGAGATTTAGCTGTACTGTACATCTGGTTTTCTGTAAATCTACTTTGTGAGAAAACCTATTGTTACAAGCACGTGAACTAAAACAGCTTATATGCAGAGGGAAGGTGAATCATAGGTGCACATAGTTCCAGTACTGAATTATTGAGATGAATGTTGATGAGCTGAAAAGTTTCAGAAGACTGGTGAAGATGTGGTGAATCGTGCCATGATTATTTTGCATGTAGTGCAATGTAAATCAACTCCTAACAACATGTATTCTCACTTGCAGGATCAGCGCTCGGTCAGGGTGCAGAAGCTCCAGCCAAACTGTGTTTACGAGGTGCAGGTGCAGGCGCTGTCTGAAGCAGGCAGCGGGCCCTCAGTGGCCAGAATGATAAATACTCCACAGCTTAATGGCACACTACTATGAGGTACAGGACACGTTAACAACTATCAGTCCTTATTGCTGAAGAGTCACAGGATCAGTTAAACCTGTGTCTGATGATGGTTAATCGAGTTACTGCAGTAACAGCCCAGAAGTCATGTAATGATCTCATTAAACTGAGTTTATGTGAAATTGGCAAGTTTATATGGTTTTTTTTTTAATGTAAAGTGCTGAAAGAAGTGAGCATAGTGCAAGCGCAAAGGTATTTTTAAAAATGTGCAGAAACTGTGGTGCATAAGGTCACTTAACTTCTGCGAGTTTTGATTCACGCCCAGTTTCTTATCCATCACTTGTCAACACTGTTCTTCCAAGTTAAAAAAAGATTATGTTTATGCTATTAGTATTTTGATAATTATTTTTATAAAGTATGATCAAATTGTGCTGATAATCCTGTTACCAGTTGTTCTAAGATCATTGCTATTCAGTTTTTTTTGTGCAACAGAATTATGATTTGAGCATTACAATGTTTCAGCCAACTGAGAACAGTTTGGATTTTAGTGTGATTTGGATTTTAGTTGTTATTTTTTTTACAAGCGCCGCACAGCTGAGTGCATTGTCTGTTCTAACAAACCCATATTAAAGACACAAAGGACTTGTTAATGAGCTGGTAAGTGGAGTCATGTGTCCTGGGAGCAAGAAAAAACACTAACATGTGCTGTTTATCCCATAACTCTTTCCACTCCTCGCTAACACTCGCATTTAAAAAGTAAAGCCTCACCTAGCAAGTGAAGATGCTAGTTTAATGAATAGCAAAACCATAAACACTTCTGAGTGGAGCAGAAGTCTGAAACTAGCTCAAATCCAGATGACGGAAACTCCATTAATAGCTGCCAAAGTTCCACTAGTTTTCTTTACAATACCAAATGATGCCACTTTGATCAACACCAAAGCAGTTAACATGCAGACTGTAGAAACTCTGTGTGTGTGTGTGTGTGTGTGTGTGTGTGTGTGTGTGTGTGTGTGTGTGTGTGTGTGTAGATGGAGGCAAGGATTAAATAGTGGAACCAGCTGGAAAACAAACTCTGTGATTGAACATTCTTCAGAGCAGAACGCAAAGCATGTGAATGTCATTAACGTGATTGTGATGAATAACCCAAATTCAAAGCTCAAGCTGAGCTGAAAGCAGCAGAAGCTCACCTTCCAAAATCAGCACAGGGTTAGAGTTAACTCTGAGCAGTTCTACATCAGAGCTAATATTAAAATTACACTACTAATTTCTAATTTCTCATTTAAGTTCTTTAAGTTAAGTTAAGAAGAAGAAGAATAGATAGACAGATAGACATATAGATAGAACTTTATTAATAAAATGTATTAAATTTTATTCATCTTGAAGGAAAGTTGCAGAATTTCCTACAATAACTTTATTTTTAACAATTAATGTAGCACTTTCATCAAACTCAAGGTTGCTTAAACATTAAGCATGCAAAGTGTCTGTTTTAACATTTTTTAGGTGCAACAATGCAGTATGTTGTATCTTATCATTCAATATGATGCTCTTGATTTCTTTATAAGTGTATTGAACAATACATTCAAACTTATGCATAATAAACCTGCTTATATGTCATAAAATACTGCTTATATTATAAGATGTGTAATAAACTTGACTGAGTGAGTGAGTGAGTGAGTGAGTGAGAAAGTGAGTAACTGTTTGAGTGAGTGAGAAAGTGAGTGAGTGTTTGAGTGGGTGAGTGAGTGAGTGTTTGAGTGAATGTGTATTTACGTGAGTGAGTGAGTGATTGTTTGAGTGAGTGGGTGAGTGAGTGAGTGAGTGAGTGAGTGAGTGAGAGTTTGAGTGGGTGAGTGAGTGAGTGTTTGAGTAAGTGAATGTTTGAGTGAGTGAGTGAATGAGTGTTTAAGTGAGTGAGTGAATGTTTGACTAAGTGAATGTTTGAGTGAGTGAGTGAGTGAGTAAGTGAGTGAGTGAATGAGTGTTTGAGTAAGTGAATAAGTGAGTGAGTGTTTGAGTGAGTGAGTGAGTGTGTGAGTGTTTGAGTGTGAGTCAGTCAGTCAGTGAGTGATTGAGTGAGTGAGTCAGTGAGTGAGTAAGTGTTTGAGTGTGTGAGTAAGTGAATAGGTGAGTGAGTGTTTGAGTGAGTGAATGTGTAAGTGAGTGAGTGTTGAGTGAGTGTTTGAGTAAGTATGGGAGTGAGTGAGTGAGTCAATGAGTGAGTGAGTGAGTGAGTCAGTGAGTAAATTAGTGAGTGAGTGAGTGTTTGAGTGAGTGAGTGAATGAGTAAGTGTTTGAGTTAATGAGTGAGTGGTGAGTGTTTGAGTGAGTATGTGAGTGAGTGAGTGAGTGTTTGAGTAAGTGAGTGAGTGAGTAAGTAAGTCAGTGAGTGTTTGAGTGAGTGAGTGAGTGAGTGTTTGACTGAGTGAGTAAGTGAATGAGTGAGTAAGTCAGTGAGTGTTTGAATGAGTGAGTGAATGAATGAGTGAGTCAGTGAGTGGGTGAGTGAGTGAGTGAGTGAGTGAGTGAGTGAGTTACATGCCAGGTCCATGAGGTTCTTCACATTTATGCCACAGACACCACTGTAACATATTGTACACCGTTACTAGTATTAGAATTTCTCTGTTGCTTGCTAATCTTAATTTCTCTTTTTCCTAGGCTGTACATCTCTCCGATTCCATCCAGAAAATCGCGTTTCCTCTACCAGTATGCCCAAAACCACGTTGCATGATGACGACATTTCAATTTAAGTCTAAAAAACACGATTGAGTAATAGTAAAAACAATGTTTTGTAAGTTAAATGATCAGAGAGAGTTGAAGCCTTTATTATTTAAGTGTACTTTATCATGTAAAAATGTGTAGCACTGATGTATGTAGTGTGTAGTGAGAGCTGTGTACTGCTTTTTTTTTTTTGCTATTCTGTTAGTTCATGTATTATGTCATTTTTTTCATGTTTAGTACTAATACTTTTCTGTTTCTGAATATGAAACATTTTTGTGCTGTGCAAGTATAGTTCTAAATTATTTTTTCAACATTTTTAACATCCACTTACAGTCTACTGTAATCTTGAAGTATTTATTGTGATGTGCTAAAAGAAAAAAAAGGAAGTGGAACGTGTCCATGATTCTGACCTCTGTGCTGATCTGATATTTAGCTAAAAATCCCTTTTACTATGTATGTTCCATACCAGGTATCAAATTGTCTTATACAAGCACACAACACCTGGGTGAAGTACTGATAAAATTGAAGGCTTTGATATATAAATGATATAAACAGTGATGTACAGCACCATGGTTATAACGACACGTGAACATTTGCATCAATGTTGCAAATGTCATTTGAAATGAAATCACTTTATTCATTTTTCTCAGACATTGTTTCCATTGTACAAAAATGTTATACTTTCTGTAAATATTGCACTTGTGTTCTTACAAATAAACGTTTAAATAAATTCATGATTTAATACAATAAATAAACTGTGTGTTGTTTAATGTCTTCAACCAGACGTATCTTACGGTATATCAGATTATTTGCATATTCATAAATATTCATAGAGTTCCTTTTTTTTTTAATCATTACCAGTCTATAAGACTGAAGATTAAAAATGGTGCACTTGAAAGCCATTGAACAACATAGTTTAACTGACAATGGCTCCTTTAAAATTTAATGCAAAGGTTTATTTTCAGGTGATTTATTTGTTTCTGTTACAAGTTGCTCTTTGATTGAATCAATACCGTGCTTTGCTGGCCAAGTACAAAAGCATACACAAGGAATTTGTCTCAGTTGTTGAGCTTCAGAAAATGCTCAAAAGTATCTGTATATCTATCTGTATTCGGATTTAATCCCATGTTCCATTAAATATAAACTCTACCACTATGCCCTGACTGGAAACACTGGGGTGGAAAGCAAGCACTGTCAGCATGGTGTGTGAATTCTGGATCTGACAGTTCCTCAACCTCAGCTACATCACTTGAGGTCAGAATTGGTATCAGCTTTAGATGTGTGCATGACTTTAATCACACTCACACATATTATTTTGATTTGTCCCCGCCCTGCTCATGATATTGCCCACGATATTGCCTACGATATTTCCCAACACATTTCAATACAATTCAATTTTATTTCTAAAGCACTTTTAACAATGGACATTGTCCTAAAGCAGCTTTCCAGAGACATAAAATCCAGACCTAACTTTTAACTTATAATTATATATACATTTTATCCCTAATGATCAAGCAAGGGGGCCACAGTGGCAAGGCAAAACTCCCTGAGATGTTAAGAGGAAGAAACCTCGAGAGGAACCAGATTCAGAAGCAAAAACAAATCCTCAGTTGGGTGACACCGAACAGTGCAATAATAAATAATCCCTTCTATGACTGTGTGCTATATAGTAAAAAAAAAAAACCTGCAATTGTAAAACATTAAATTCATTAAAGTTTTAACATGAAGTCTGCATTGTTGAAGTTATAAACTGTTCACTGATGCAGATTTGACTGATAGAGTGCAAAACTGTCCATGGACATTAGCCCTAACTATCACAAGAAGGCTGCTTATATCAGTCGCAAAGCCAAATTCATGGTTTCTAAGTGTATCTTTGAGATGACCGTCATGGTGATCTTTAGGCTGTCTATGTGGGGTTGTCCTCAGCTGCAGCGAGTGATTTTCTGGTGATAAGAACTCCGTACAGAAGCATCTTGTGGCGTCTCAGCCTTAGCATATGTGGCATGACAAACGGTGCGAGGTTGGGGTGGTGGTGGTGGTGGTTGGTGCTTATAGAAGGGAGAGAATGAGAGAAGTGGGGGAGAAGAGAATACAGATTATTAGGTGTGCTCTTTCATCAACATTTAGAGAAAATGGAGACATTTTCTTTGCTCTGCTTCCTTGACCAGGCGATCACTAAGGAGGCTGTAAATGGATCGTGTAGCACCGCATGTTAAACCTCATCCTCCTCCTGTTCATCCGTATCCATGTAGAGATATGATCTGCCCATTCTGAATAATGTATTTGTATTCGGTTATACACCTAACTTATAGACCATGCAATAAGACAACAAAGACACTGGTAATAGAACATGATGGCTATGACCAGTAGTGGATACTATTGTATATGACTTTTGCACTATAAGAAGAAGATGAGGAGGAGGAGGAGGAGGAGGAAGAAGACTGCACACAGATAGTGCTTAGAAAAATGTATTTGCATCTTGAATACCGTACAAAACATTGCTTAGGAACATTTTAATCTGAGGTGAATTCATAAAGCACTCAGAAGCTTTATAGGATTAAAACGTTCAATCCTGAAATCATTATATACTGTTGGCAAGCATAAGTGCTTTACTTTTATTTATTTAAAAGTGATGGAAAAGAAAGAAGGGTAAAGAACTGCCATAAAGACTGCACTAATACAGCGAAAAGGATTTAAAGCGCCTGGAAACAAAAGAAGATGAGGGAAGAAGAAAAAAAAAAACCTCGTGTCCACTAGAGGAAGACATTTCCAACCAGACTCCGTGACGCAATCATCCTGCGACAGAGTCGGTTTACTACCGCGACGGAAAAATCCCGTTATAAACATACAAATGTAACCATTTGAATCCCGCAGGCGCGAGTTGTCTTAGTCAGCGTTGTATACAGACACGTTTTTCCTCAGAGACACAGGCACAAATGTGAAAAATGTGAAATTGGTTCATGCGTGTGCACTTCTGTGGCAGTAATACTTGAAAACTCGGTAACGTTAGCAACCGTGTCCTCCGTTTAGACTCTTGGGGCAGCTAGGCTAACTCGCAAGCAAGGTAGGTTATGTTTTTGCGTTCAGTGCTTTTCTGTCACTCTGCGTGCACACAGTGAGAGACGTGATTTAACACGCACATGGGTAGTTCTGGGAGTCGTGTGGCAGGGGCAGTTAAGCACAAGTCTGCTTTGCTGCTTAGGTTAGCTCGCTAAACTGTAAACATTGGCAGGTTACAGTAACATGGAAGCCGGGATGCGTTCAGTCATACGAGCCAGTTTTGTTAAGTAAAAGTGCTGTTCGGTGTTCAGTGGGACCTGCTTTATTTTAGTTCGCGTATTATTATTATTATTTTTAACATATTTTAACCAGGATCACAGATGAACGTGTTGCTCTGCAGGTTTGCTGTGCCGAACTTGGACGTAGGAAAAGTTTTCTCACAAGTTGATGAGCAGTAAATAGTGGAGGAAAAAAAACCCCAAACAGCCAAGTGACCCTTATCTCAATGAGATCTTAACATTCTCACAGTATGTGATTAATGGATTTTACATCTGATAAACGCACAAGATCTGCTGTTTTATCCATTTTGTAAGAAATGTGTAGCCAGTCAATGGCTTTTAAGATCTGACCACCATGTCCGTGATCTGAGAAATCAACTACTGCTTATCACCATTTCCTTCATTGTGTATGAGTTAAGCAAGTCATCATTCAGTGATCAGTTCTGATTTCCAGTTCTGTAGTGAATTAAAACAAAGCTTTATGGACACGTGATGATGCCTGAACCCTTCTTTGAAGCCCAGAGAAATATATCCATGACGGTGTTATTTGCTCCTTTGCAGTGCAGTTCCTGACTCGAAGCCCACGTTGGAGGAGCCCGATGGTGGAGAGCTGCTGAAGCAGGCAGGCAAACTCCAGCAGGGAGGCCCTGGAGGAATGGGCAAGGCCGGACATGAGAGTCCAAGTTCATAACAGCTCCGACCAGGCAAAGCCGGCACCCGCCGAGATGTCGGAGAATGGCCGCGCGCGGAGGAAACGCGTGCCCAAGTTATGCGACTGCTGTGGGCCGAACACCAAACCTCACGCACTGGGTCACGGGCCGGTCACGAAGAAGCGCGGCCGCAAGAAGAAAGAGGTGGCGAACGAGGTGGAGGTGACGACTGACAACCATGTAAGTTCTGCATTCGTAGACCTGGCATCGACACCGGACGCCACTGATGCCATGACGGTGTGCGAAACGCAACAAGTAACACTTCCTGAACCGGGCCCAGCACTGAGCGGGGAGCAGATTATTCCCGCGCTTCTGCAAAACGGCACCGCGGCCAGTCCAGAGAACGGTCCGAAAATTAACAGTGAACGCAATGATGCTGATTGCACTCCACTCAGTGACTCAAAAGAGCCCCGTTCTGTCATGAACAGTACAAGTCAAGCCAGTTTGGATGCGCACTGTGATCCTACAACACCTCTGGACTGCACGGGTCGCAGTCCGACCTCACACAGTGACTGTACGGAAAAATTCGTAGGTGTTGCTGCAGAGAGCGGCGTTGCTATGTCAGATCAGCCCACAGACACTGATGCCATGGAAATTGAACATGCTGTGCATGCGGCTTATCTAAACACAAAGGCTTTAAGGGACCACCGTTACTGCAAACGGTCTCACGTCGATGCAGAAGACGACCGGGCTAACATCTCACAGCCAACTTCAGCTGAAATCCAGCAGGAAGACATGGTAGAACTCCTTCACGGTATGGCTTTGTTTATCTGCCGATCTCAAGATGGGATCTTGTCTTGATGCCGTTTTTGTTAATGTTAACACCTTTTTTTTTTTACTCGCAGAATACCTCGAACTTTTCTATGGGAAGTATGGGAGCTTCATTCCACTGAGCGAGGAGGATATTCTTGAGTACCTGAACAAACACTTGAACGCTGACTTTAATGACAGGTAAGTTCATTTGTTTTCTACATGAACCAAAGTTTTAATGTGTTGCATTTTTGGTTACATTGTTTACCTCCTCATACAGAAGGAAAATGATAAACAAAGAAGTGCTGAAATACAAGGCCGGCTTGGCCTGTGCTTCGATGAATTTCTTCAAAGTGACCTACAACAAGCACATTCTGGCACTCGAAGACCTTTCAACACTTGAAGACCAAAACTGGGTCAATGACCAGGTAGGTCATGGAAATGCACCATTTGTTTAGGCATCAGAAATTAAACAATGTTAATACATAGCTTTATCATGTGATTTTATTTTTTACTTTTTTTTTTTTTACAGGTCATAAACATGTATGGTGAATTGATCATGGATGCTACAAACCACAAGGTATATAGAGTGCATTGATGGCGTTGGAAGCTTTTTTGCATTACACTGTTCAATCTCTTGGGACTGATTTGTCTATTTGATTTTCTGTTTGATAGGTCCATTTCTTCAACAGTTTTTTTTACAAACAGCTTGTAGCAAAAGGCTACGAAGGAGTGAAGAGGTGGACGAAAAAGGTAAATGACCAGCATGAAACGTTTCCATTGAAATTAAACAAAAGTACGGTACATCATGATAAATGTTGCAAGGTCTGTGTGACAACCTAGTCCAAATCAAAAATTTAGAAACTAATCCTTCAAAAATCATGTTACGTTACACCCAGGTATTATGACTGACATTGCCACTCATCAGCCATTCAGCTGTACACCTGCTAATTTCTGCCAATCATGTGGCAGCAGTGCAGATACAGGTCACATCAAAAGTCAGAATGGGGAGGGAAGTGTGATCTCAGTGACTTTGTATTGTGCCGATCTCCTGGGATTTTCACACACAACAATCTCTGAGAGAGGTCAGAGGAGAATGGCAAGACTGGTTTAAGCTGAAAGGAATGCTATAGTAACTCAGATAAGCCCTCTTTACAATGATGGTGAGCAGAAAAGCACTTCCGAACGCACAATACATAAAAAAACCTTGAGACAGGTGGGCTAGAACAGCAGAAGCCCACATCAGGTTCCACTCCTGTCAAGGTTTGATATCCATTGTCCTCTCATCATCATCATCATCAAGGTGAGACGACTCACAGAGAGAAAATCGACTCACAGCCAGCATCTTTAATATGAGTCAGATCACAGGGAAAGTGTAGACCTGGCAACCCTATTTATTAGTGTCACAAATATTCATTTTCTCTTTCCTGTATTTGAAACCTTGTCTTCCTTGGTGGTTTATAGGTGGACGTGTTTTCTAAAAGATTGCTGCTGATTCCCCTCCACTTGGAGATCCACTGGTCTCTGATTACTGTGGACGTCCCCAAGCAAAGCATAAACTTCTATGATTCCCAAGGAATATTGTTCAAGTTTGCTGTTGAAGTAAGGAACAAAACATGGCTTGTTAGAAGAAAACAAACAGCTTGTTACAATGTCCTGAAGACCATTTCTGTGGCAGCAAACTCACTGCCTGGCGAGAGTACTGACGTCTTTAACACTTTTATTATTGGGCTTAGGTTATGTGAAGCATCTGTCATACAAGTCCCAGTGAATTAGCTGTTACTATAGAAACTAGAACATGTCAGAACGAGAACAATAATATAAACTGTGATTTTCATTGCAGCCAGCATTATTGCATTAAAAGTGCTCACACTGGTACTGTAATAATTTCCTAATAATAAAATTATCCTCTTTAACAGAACATTTTGAAATACATCATAGCAGAGGCAAAAGAAAAGAAGCACGCTGCTCTGCAGAAAGGCTGGAAGATGACTGTCAACAAGGTTTGTGAAATTGGGAGTGGCTCGTTTGTTGAATCTTGCATTAGTGGTTTTTGTTATCAGATTTGCTTTTTATTCTTTGCTCATTTGCTGGAAGGCTTTTTTTGGCTACAGAATAAATCCTGCATAAAAAGCAAGCATGTACCTTCTGTCCTAGATCTTTGATGGGCTGAAGGATGTAGAAGCCAACAGTCAATTTGAATGTCAGTTATATCACATGGAACGATGGAGACGTAGAGTGGGATCCTGTGCTGTGCTTGTTAACATGGTACGACACTAAATAATGTATTTATTGTATTGTTTTCTCAGGGTATTCCACAACAGAAGAATGATAATGACTGTGGAGTTTTTGTTCTGGAGGTAAGATGTATGTTCACACTTAGAAGTGCCAGCTTGTATGTTTTAATTGTAGCATTATGATTTTTAACCCTTGCTACAATGATATGGGAAACGCCTGAAACTTAGAAGTTTCTGCTTTTTCAGCTAAAGCAGTGTTCAGACCAAATCAAACTTTGCAAGTGGGAAGTGAAAGATGCGCTTTTGCTTCTGGTAGCGGTGCTTTCACAATGTAAATTCATAAACCTTGTTCTTGTGAGCCATGAAGGCAGGACCGTGTCTTCTATCGTCTCATCTACCAATGTAGAGTTTAAGGCACCCTGTTGTTTTAGTTACAACTTTTGTTATTGATGGTTTTGCATTATTGAGTCAGTGCAAAAAGATGTTATATTTCCAAATGTTACTTTTCCAACAAGAAATTAAATGTTACACGAAAATGTTTGTATGTCAGTAACGAAAGCAACACATCACATAACAAACCACTTTTCAGACAAAAAGCATCATGAAGGCTGGTCGGTTTTACATGCAAAAAAAAGAAATAAGTGTGACAGTCAAAGTCTCCAGAAGAGCTGTGGTGGTTTCTCCAAGACACTCAGTAAAACTTAAAAGCTAATTTCCTTATAAAACTGCACACATTGTACCTGGGAACACTGTTTAAGAAAAAAGGCACCAAATATTGACTTCCTATAGTTTATTACTTGTGCTGTCAATTTAATATTTCGTTAACGCGTTTAAGAATTGATCGCGATAAAAAAAATTAACGCCACAAAAAACTTTAACGCAGATTAAAAATTTGTTAAATTACGCAATCCAGCAGCGCCGAAATTGACCTTTACGTTACTCGTTTTAGGGTGCATTCCAATCGCAAGTATCCCTAATCTGCTCCCTACACACTACACAGGGTACAGAATCCCAAGGGCACTTCATAGGGAACTTGGTCACTAAAACAGCAATATTTGAGACGCCCTGCAACATCATCAACAGTGGACAGCTGATTGGTTGTGTTCTAGAAGACAGCCTCGCATGATAAACAGCACTGTTCAGACTCATTTTATAAATAAATGTGATGAAACATCTATGAACTCTGGGTGATGTATTTTAACTTTTTAAAGTATATTTTGGTTGTGAACTTACTCTTCGGTTGCAACGTGCCACGTTACTCTAATTTAAATTGGCGAATCGATGCCTTTAATTAAACTCCAACTTTAATCATTATATCAGATGAAAGACAAAAACTTTTTTTTTTCAGTTAAAATAACGAAAAGACATCAATCATCGTTAATATTTCACTCATCAAATACAGTCAAGTGATTAATGACGCAACGTTCAGCAGTCATTTCTCTTTCATTTTCGATGGTACTACGATGCCTCCCTGCATGTACAACGCAAATCAAAATGTGTGTTAAAACCACAATTAACGCGCAATTAAAAAAAATGTATCGCGTGACAGCACTATTTATTACTGTTTACTGCACTTTATAGTGTTTTCTTTTATGTAGAAACATCATTATTTTCGAAGGTATCTTTGCTTTATAGCGAGTCTTTGCATGTGTCTAAGACGTCTGCATTGTACTGTACAGTAATTAGCTGGTAAGTTTTACTGAGTGTCTTGGAGAATCTGCCACAGCTCTTCTGGAGACTTTGTCACACTTCTTTTTTTTTTTGCATACAAAATCCAGCAGCCTTTATTATGTTTTTCTGTCTGAAAAGTGGTGTTATGTAATGCGTTGCTTTCGTTACTGACATATAAACATTTTTGTGACATTTTAATTTTTTTGTTGGAAAATCGACATTTAGAAGTATAAAATCTTTTTGTACCGACTCAATAATGCAGAACAAAAAAAAAACAAAACAAACATCAGAAGCAAAAGTTGTGCCTTCTCTCTGCTGATAAACTGTTCTTGTTCCCAAATGTAACACTGGCATCTCTGTATTATATCCATATTATATCCATTACCTTTCAGAAAACATCCTTCCTATTTTACTTTTTCTTTTTCGTTCTGCAGTACTGCAAGTGCCTGGCATTTAAAGAACCATTGCAGTTCACACAAGAGGACATGCCTAAAGTGCGCAAAAGAATATACAAGGAACTCTGTGACTGCAAGCTCACTGACTTACAAAAACAGGTCTGACTTTCATGTTCTTCACTCACGTGCTGGTCAGTGGATTATTATTATTTTTTATGTTTTTGGTCACGATGGAAGAGGACCTGCACCTCATGGTCATAAGTCTGGCGAGAATTCGTCATCCGTTGTTCCGGACAAGAAACCGACTCGAGATGCCAAAACGTCAGCCTTCTGCGCATGGTCAGTTTGATATCATCCACATGATGATGGCTCTTGGACAGCTACTTAAGTCATGTGAGGCAACTTCAGAAAAAACAAATGAATCTTCTTTTTGTACATTTCTGTCCTAAGCCTTTGCAGCTTGTTAAATCTTTTAATGTCTCAAACATTGTGGTTCTATCAGGTTCCTTTTCCACAGATATGCAGTGCGTGTAACTTGAAGGATCTGCATTTTATATTCTTGACTGCATTCTGTATGCGGTGCAAGCAGGATTTGAACAAAAGGCAAGCTTTTAAATGAATGTACTGTTAAAATGAAGAAACTTTGTTTTTTATATACTTATTTCACCCCCCACAGAACTCAACAGCTCCTTTAAAAAAAATCTCAGACTGACCATGATTTCCTAATGGGCCATATTCTTTTCAACTTTTCATACTCTTTATTAGAAGCACTCTAGACACTTTCTTTAACGCTTTAATGTTTTTTTTAAACGCTATATCATGACAGTTCCCATAGCATGTAGTTGTGAGGTCCATTTCAACTTCCAGAAGGTGTTTTACGTTCACGGTAAACATGGTTTTGAGAGATTTATGTAGCTGAGCGGGTTGTGTTTAGTGGTTTGACTACTAAGCAAGTTAAAACCGTGTGTGTGCTTGAACCAGACAGCAAAGCGTGTATTCATTACAGCTGGTGTATACTCACAGAACAGCGACAGAACTATATTAATGATAGCCTTACAATTAAAAAACAAAGCTTTACTGTGTACAGAGCTGGCACAGTATGGTACAGATGTATTTCCAGCACAGTTCTCGTCCATTAATGACAGCCAGAATGACCAACAGTCATAAGTATGGTTAGACATCAATTTGTGGGATACTGTATTTTTAGTTACTTGAAGTGTAACTACAAAATTTGACCTCAGTGAAATGCTTCTGTTTCCTTCTGTTGGACTACTATTTGTCATTATTTAAACAACCATATAAAACCGTTATTGTTAACATGCTATGAGTCTTAACTCTCATTTCAATTAAATGCAGAATGATTATTCCAGGCAGTAGCAGATTAACATTCTCTAATTTCATACTGAGCAAAAATACAGTTTTTTTCTACTATTAATATCCATTCATTATCTTCCGCTTTATCCCGCTAGTCGGGGTCACGGGGGGCTGGAGCCAATCCCAGCATCATCAGGTGAGGTCGGGGTACACCATGGACAGGCCGCCAGTCCATCGCATGGCCAACACACACTCACGCACACATTCACACCTACGGGCAATTTAGAGTGACCGATCAACC
>JAOVVH010000004.1:18318242-18329013 GCA_028566435.1 Scorpiodoras heckelii
GATGGGGTTGCAGGGTTGGGGTTTGGGGTGGGGTGTCGTGGGGCTTTGCTACCTCCCTGAAATGAGTTTCTGCAGGGTGAGTTGTCTGGTTTGCCTCCTTCAATTTGTTCTAAGGGTGTGCAAACCTTTGCACTGAAATGTATAGTGTCAGTTTTTATAAGTAATTTTATAATTTTCTGCATCAAGCATACATATGATTTTGTGAAGACTGCTTTGGGGTTTTTTCCTCCAAGCTCTGAGACACATTTAGAAGACTCATTCACCACTGATTTTCCATTTCCCTAAAACATACCATTAGACTGTTAACGGTGGCTGGAAGGCAGACAGATACATCTCACCATGTATACGGCATATAATCTAATTTTAGAGTAAATAGCATTCCTTATGTTTATCCACTACAGATATGCCTTTCATTAAGTTTACTTCAGTTTCTGCTTTTAATAAGTAACGCGGTTTGTACTGCATGTTTCCATGCATGCATGTAGTATAACTTTTTTTGGCCTTTAAGTTAATTACAACAGGCTGCAATTTAGTAACACACCACGAACAGACATTTTTTTCGGTCAAAGATCATTAAAAGATTTAAACAGTGTACTGAGGCATCTTTGGGATTTTTACTGTGTGTGGTATGAGTCTGCTAAACAGTCTCAGAAATGACTCTAATATTTTTTATCAGGGTCCACATGTGATTAGTCTATAAGGAACTAGAAGTTTTGATTTAGCTAATGGAACTGTGCATTTTGTATTTTTATACACAGAAAGTGGAAGTGAGTCCGACTAACAGTCCATAATCTCAATAGATCTAACCTAACATCTGTACTTATCTTACCATACACGTATAGTGAGATAAATATGGACTATAATGGTATGGACTCTCCGAGTTACCATGAACATTGAAGGCTTTTCAACTTAGAACGTTGTAAGAAATCAGCACCAGGTTTTATGGTTTGCAAGGTTTCCATTCTGAGGGATGTGTAACAGGCTTGACAGGGAAATGTGAACTTGTGAATCTCTAATCTTGTCTCACACCATGAGGATACTGTTGTGCAGTTTTCCCATTCCAAATTGTATTATAAAAAAAACATTTCCACTTATCAGACATTTGAGGCAGATTTTTTTTTTATGTTTAGGATCAACATTGCTCTGTGCCACAGTGTCCTTGGGGAAAAGAAAGGATTCCAAGTGGTGTATATAATTGTGGTGTGTGTGTGTGTGTCTGTGTGTGTGTGTCTGTGTCTGTGTGTGTATGCCATAGAGATAATGTGTGTGAGGTGGAGAGCGGAAAGGAGCAGCCCTTGTTTGTGTGACGCTCGCTCTGACGGTCTATAACCAGCAACTCCTCTAACTATGATGAATGTCTCGTAGGGTGGGAGAGGAAGGGGGACGCCCCCCCAGTGCTTCTGGCATTGTTGAGGATATTTGTGAGAAGCATGCCAGTTTTTTCACAGCTTCAGAAAGTGACACGGAATCTTGGAGTCTCACTGGAAGGACACATAGGGAGACAAGGAGAAGGTGGTCGAGTGCCTCACGGCCCGGATCATTCTTCATGATGGGCTCCATAATGTGTAAGTCAGGATCATTACACTTTAACCAGGCTCTAGACACTCTCTCTCTCTCTCTCTCTCTCTCTCTAGCTATCTATCTGTATGGCACACACATCATAGTGAGTGGCATATATGTCTATCCAGCCAGATTATTACCCTGAGCTGTATGATGGATGCAGTGGGTCAGTGTTGGTGGATTTTCCTGGTGATGCTGGGAATAAAGAGCTCTGTATGCTTAATGCTCAAAACACAGAGTAACGTGGCCTGAAAAAGATGCCAGGAACTGTTGTGTCAGCACTTTTGCAAAGGCTAGTGCCTCTAGAGATGTATTAATACAATATGCGTATTGTGCTAATAAGGATTGGGTTTTTGGGGAGTATTTTATATTAATTATTTCAGAAAAGATGAGTAGGCCTGTTTAAGTAGGATAAGTTTATATACTGAAATACAGCTGCCTGTTGCCTGTCTGTGGTAATGAAGCAAACGAGACGGAAGTGCTAGATAGGAAGTGAGTATCAAAACAGTGGAGTGCCCCTTTAAAGATCGGCATGGTCGGCATTATTCTAATCAAAATGATATCTGTTTGTTGGATCGTGTAAATGCTGTGATGACCAACAGAATCTCTTATCTGAAGCATCCGAGGTTGATCATGATACTTTACTTAGATTACTACCATCCGCACTGTGATTTGAAAATATGTACAGTATTAACCTACACCACGCCATTGTTGAATTCTGGAATGGGATCAACTGAAAGGTGTTGATTAAATATTCATAACAGCATAACTCAACTAATTCACACAGAGCGAACTCACATGACTTAAATCTAATAATAAACAGAGTGAGGAAAATCATATTATTTAAGAAAAATTTGTCGTTGTTGGTATGTTGAAGTTTTCTCTGAGGAGACACTGAGTTAATATTTGTGTCTGCAGTATGAACACTTTCGAGGTGAAGCTGTCAGAGTACAGATGTACAGATGGTGCTTTCACTTTTCCAACACAGCTGTAAGTGAAAACAGGAAATGACATGATTTATAGACATCAAGCCGGGCGATATATTGATATAATATCAATATCGTGATGCACTTCGCAATAAACTTTTCAGAGATATCGTTGGCATGGTGATGTTTTTTTATTTTTACATTTTTAATAAATACAAATTAAATGGTTCTGAGTGGATGGCGTTAATTTGGCATAATTAAAAATAATAATTTTCTTTGTCTATGTATTCATTAAAGAAAAGTATCATCGAACTCAGTTTAATGGTTTTTGCTTATTTTCTTACTGGTTTGCAGACAGTTTGTTGTAGTTTAAATATTGTGATATGATATTTTTCTCATACACTGAAGTACCAGAAAAACTGGTATAGCAGATAATGCTTGGTGGGTCCCCCACGAGATCTTGGAGGGAACGTTGCACAGTCCTCTCGCTGATGTTTGTTGAGGACCCAGCACTGAATGTTACTTGAGGCAGTGTTGCACGCCTATCGTGTGAAACAATTCGTGCCAGTCGGCGCTGATCACGTTCACTCACACAATCTTTGTTCAGACACACTGCTGTCATAAGTTTGAGGTTTTGCCGGAATTCTTGTAGCCATGGTACACCCTTGAAATGCTCATACTTGAAAATCCAAACTTTGCTTCTACCTCCGAAATTCTATGACGCATCTCACGAACTCCAACTATTAAACTGCACTGAAAACAGCTCTAGAAGCTTCTATAGATGTCTGTCGCTTTATATACACCCTGGCAGACACAACCAATGACGTGCATAGGTGGCGTTGCTATGAATTTTTATTATGGCATGGCTATGTGTATTTAATATGCAGTTTTTCTGGTACTTTGGTGTATTGCCCAGCTCGAATGAAATTTAACTAAAAAGTTTACTGCTACAGAACACCACACTGTGCTTTTTTTCACAATACACTTTCCTCACTAAGCAACTATTGCATTATTTTACTGCAGAGAGCACGAATCAGTGAGGCAGTAAGGAGACTCAAGGACAGTGTGTGTGGGGGGGTAGTGCTGGATGCTGGATTCTGGGTAGAGAGAGAGAGCGAGAGAGAGAGAGAGAGAGAGAGAGAGAGAGAGAGGGCACTCTCAGGTAGAGGAGAGTGCAGTAAAAGAAGCCTGTGCAGGAGAGAAACAGCCAGAATTAACAGCTTAAGCCTGTATGAATGACCTTTCTGCTCTGATCCTTGTGCTCTGAGCTGAACTTGCTTAAACCAGCCCCCGCTTACACAGGCTGCCTCACACATGCACAGAGAGGATGAACAGGTTTTGCAGTATGGACGCCACTCTACATTACCAGACCATCCCAGCTAGGTGCTCAACATGCGGGAGACAAACACGCTGGGCGTCCTACACACTAGTGCGCATCTCGGCTGGAGAGATGGAGTCCTATCACCATTTTCTGAACACGTGCAAGGATACTGAGTCTGCCACCAGGAAAAGTATGCCTTCCACACTTATGAGCTCTACTTCTGTCCTCAGGTCCATCAGGGTGGAGAATTTCTTTCTTTTAAGTCTTTCTTGTTAACCTGCAGCCCAGGTATTGCTGGCTGTTGATGTGTTGTCATCAGGGGTTTGTCTCAGTGGTGGTGCATCCTGGGTCGCTGATGCGTGTTGACAGCTTACACTGCATGGGGAGGATCAGATGTTTAGGTGAAAAAAGAGATAGCTGGTTATTTAGTGTGGACATGGATAGCCAAGAACTGGAAGAAATATAAATTATATGGTAAATGGAATGATTAGCAAGGTAGAATTTCACAGTAGGACATTTGTAGTAAACTGAAATTGTTTGTAAAAAAAAAAAAAGAGCTTATGTTAAAGGCACATAAAGCTTTTAAAACATGTATGTTTGTGTAATGTGAGAATTTTTGTTGTCAGACTTTTTGTTGAACTCGTAATTACCAGTTGGAAGCATTTTCATTTTCGGATAGCTTCAACTTCTCAGTGTGACAACTGGTTGAATTTGGGTTTCAGAATAGAGAACCTGCTGTAAAATCGCTGACTATATAGTCAGGAATTTGTATGAAATTTTCACTGCAGTTTTTGAAACAGGGGAACCACAAATCTTGTTGAAGTCACAATAGAATACGTGACAGTCAAGTGTTTTTACAAAATAGAAGAGCTTACGATGTTCCCGTGTATGAAAGCAGTGTACTAGTTTACAAAAAGGTTGAAGCATATGTAAATTCGGGGGCGTTATCTTTTACATATTTTTACAGAATGTGGATTTCTAAGTGAGTGCCAATGTTTGTGTACAATGTCTGAATACCTTTCTGCTGTCTAATGACATTTTATCTTGGGACTTCCAGTTGAATTCCATCAATTCATTATTTATCATAGAAATAAAATCAGTGCCTCGCCTGACGTTAACCTTGAATTGCCAGACACAGAAATGACAGTGCATTGGCTATTTCTGGCGCAGCTAGAAGCAATGTCACATCAAGGCCTTGTATTATGATGTGAAATAACTATCCTCAGAGAACTAAATTACAGATCCTTTTTTGAACTTCTGCTTTTTTGTTGCTTTCTCTTCTTTGGTACATTTGTGGTGGAGACACTGGAGAGTACGAATGTGAGTTACATTACTGAGTAGATGTTTCAGCAGTGTGAGTGCAAACCAGTAGAGTGACCTGTGTATTTGTAAGTGATGTCTGTTTTACAACTAGATACAACTAGTAATGTGGAACGTGACGGTAGATCAAATTTGAACAGTGATAATGCACTGCAAAAGACATAAATAAAATAAAATAAAAAGCACATAGATTAGGGAAACTTTCACTTTTCACTCTGCGCATGATGCATACTGAAGTACCAGAAAAACTGGTGTACCAGTTAATACTTGGTCGGTTCTCCATGGAGTCTTGGAGGGAACGTTGCACAGTCCTCACGCTGATGTATGTTTGAGGCACCAGCATTGAATTCTGATGTTACTTGAGGCAGGGTTGCACACCAAACGCGTGAAACAATTCTTGCCAGCCGACGCTGGTCACGTTCTTTTTACGGTCAAAATGCTGTCCTAAGTTCAAGGTTTTGCTGTAATTCTTGTGGTCACGGTACACCCTTGAAATGCTCATACGTGAAAATCCAAACTTTGCTTCTACCTCCGAAATGCAATGACCCATCATCTCACAAGCTCTAACTATTAAACAGTGTTGAAAATTGCAAAATTGCCATTCTCATGCCAGAAACAACTCTAGAAGCTTCCATAGATGTCTGTCGCTTTATATACGCCCTGCCGGACACAACCAATGATGTGTATAAGTGGCGTTGCTAGCTCCAGTACCAGTTTTCCTGGTACTTTGGTGTATTTTGAATACACGAAACTAAGTAACCTATTTAGTATTAAGCAATCAGGGACATCATTGAACACTTTATTTAGCTCTGTTTGTGTTGGTTGTTGCCCTGTGCTGCCTGCTGCGAGCTGTTTGTGCTGAAATTTATGTTTATATTATGAGGTTTGGCAATCCTGTGAATTGTACCTTGACTTAAGAGCAATGGACAAACTAAGTAATCCTGTCGCAGGGGTCAGTGCTCACTGAACCGTAGTGCTCTCGCGTATTTATGACTGCAGCAGCACTGGTAGTCATATAGTTTTTGGCAATTTTTTTTTCTTCTTCTTCTCTTTCAGTGTCTTTCTTCATCAAATTTTATCAATTATATCATATACTTAGACTTCATCAATCCACATGAAACTTGTACAGTTGTAGTCCTGCACGTCTTACATGAAATGTGAGGTTTCTGTCCCAAGGTGTGCGTTGCCCTCTGTGCCCTAGGAATTGAGGTAGGCTTGAAACATTTTTAGGGCAATAGATTAAAACAATAGATTAAAATAGATTTACCATTTTGCCAAAAATTATTAACTTTTTATTGCAAGCAGGAGGTGCATTACCCTAGCTCGTTATTCATTTGTGGAGTAGTGCTACCTAGTGAATAATGTTCAAAGCGAAACTCTAGCACTTCACTAGCCAATATCTTGTGATGTAAAGTCTCATGAAATTGCAAGTGTAAATGTGAACTTCACCAAAATGTCACAGATTGCATCAAATTACTTAGGCGTACACAAATTTAATGAAATTACGTCCATAGGGGGTGCTGCAACTAAAACATTTTAATATCTCAAGAACTGCTAAAGCATCAATTTTGCAATTTGGTATGCTTATTTCACTTCATTTTGCTGTTACATATTATGCCCCAATATGAAGTATATTTACTTTTTCTACTTTTACCCACTGAGCAACCATGCTTTTGTGACACATTTCTGTAATTATTAATAATTTTTTGGACCAGCTAAAGTCTGGATTACACATGTTGCCAGGTCAGACACTTTGGGGGCAGTCATAGAAACAGCCCAGTATAATCAAACCCACCTGGCTGAACTGGGTCAGGCATGCTACAAACAACACTATTCATAAAGACACATATGGTTGTTCTTTGATGGACTGCTCACTTGACCACAAACATGACCCATTTGGACTGGGTATAACCATGTATCTTGATTACGTCAAAATAGACCTTGTGCATAAATCTGCCTCTTGCTTTCTGTGATGTGCCCTATGCTTTTCATTTCATGCTTGTTCCAGAGGACTGGGTCCTGAGAACTTGTATAATATAATTTATATCCCTCAAGGAAGTCTGCTCTGGTGACATTACTGTCGTCTCACAAAGAAATCCCTTGATTGAAGGGGCTTGGGTGATCAAAATGATCTGAATAAGATGTATGTTTGAATATCACTCTGAAGGATTATTCAGTAGATGCATGGATATTTTACATACATGTATTAGGCACCACAAATTATTGTGCAATTACAGTATTGTGCAGTTCTACTTCCTTTGTGGGTAATGGATGCTTGGCCTGCTTCTGTATTTCTGGTTCATTCCCCTTGCAGCGTGCAATGTTGAGTCACACTATGCTCATGATCACCCTAAACGTGATAAATATCACATGGCCAGTGGTTTTTCCAGTTTCATGTATTAAAAATTTTTTTCCTTTGTACATCTGGACTTCTCCTTTGACAAACTAATGCAAATTAAGGCAAATGGCAAGCGCAATTAGAGCTTTGTTTCTCAGTGCTACTGAGATTATTACGACTAACCCAAGCACAATAGCTTTTTATTCAGTTCTGTTTTAATGTTTTTTTGGTCTAGTTCATTATTTTGGTGTGGTCCTGAGTCGTAAAGTCGGCACTGCAGATGCATCCAAAATATTCTTGTTAAAACATGAATCAGTCTCTGGAAAACTGCAACACATACAGTGATGAAGTTGACGTGCTATTTTGCAGAATACTTTCAATCTCTTGTGACCCATCATCATCAGTATCATCAGTATTCTATGTATTACACAACAGCACATGGTGTTTGGGTGATTTGAACTTACAGGCAATTCTGATATTTCTGTCAGTATGGTGAATGTTTTTAGAAAGTAGAAAGTGAAGCCCAGAGGTGTGGAAAAGACACCTCCTGAGATGGCTCTTGGATGGGAGGTGTTGTGAGACACATGCCTGCCTGGCTATGTACCTTGGTTTAATTGGTCAATCTTAGGTATATATTGATCATGAGCATACTTAAGCAGTACTGTGGGCCATAGAAATGCCCACTGAATGCTGGATTCTAAGGCAACACTTCTGAGTCCCCCAGCTTGCTCACTTTGAAAGTATTTCTGTAAAATAGCTATTTTTATAACACCTGTAGTGAACATCTCAGTGTTGAGGTATCTGAATGAGATCAGTGTTGAGCTGTGATGTGTGGTACTATGGGCACCTATGGGTACCTTCCTGATAACTTTAAGGCTCTGTGAGTAAGAAGCAATCACACTAGGTATGATTAAAAGTTAGATCCTTGGTTCTAAGACTAGGTTCTGTTTTCCAGTTCATTGCCCTGGCTAGGCATTATGGACATTATGTAAGAACCAAGAACAAGCATTCTCTGTCACATGGGAAGTCTGGTATTGTGGTGAAGGCTGAGAAACTTGAAGCAGGCTGATCCTACTATTTGGGTCACTGGTTGGCTAGTCAAGTGATTAATATAACCGTCTAATTAACGAGCCATCCCATCCCAAATGGAGTGAGTCACGCTGGTTTTGATTCAGTTCCTGGCAGGTGTAAGTTCTGTGTGTGTATATATATATAAGAAAGAAATGGGAAATATATTGGAAGATACATATATCTTGTGGTCCTTATGTAAGCATTATGGCGAATATGATTAAAGGACACAAATGAAAACACTCATATCAAATTCCTTATCTATATATCATTCTTCTGGGTTTTCTGATCCATTGTGTGGCTATGTCAACATGACAAGCAATTCAGTATTCCTTTGGTTCTCACTGTCACGTAAACCCACTGTACACGGGAAGGAAGGTGCCTCAGTCCTCACACAATGCCTCACCCGAAGAGACCGGTGTTTGGGGGAAAAGACTTCCCCCAGGATGATAAACAGCTTCGTTCTCTAAGGCAGCTGCTAGAGCTCATGCTTCAAAGAGGGGGGGGAGTGTGCAGCATGTGACTTTGATTTGGAAGACAGCCGAGCCCAGGAGAACTTGTACTTTGAACTTTCCATCTCGCTGGGAAAAAATACCTTTCCTTCCACCCTCCCCCCCACCCCATGACTCTTGCACACATGCCGAACTCACTGAAACCATGCCGTTGTTTTGGACCTCCCCCAGCCATCTCTTCCAGTGGGAGACAAGCTGTTGTGCTGCCCGTTTTTCCCTCCTTAACTGCTGATAGGTCATCTTTGGCAATCTTACGCCGCAGCCCCCGGAGATATTCTGCTTTGCGAGTTGCTGCAGGAAGAAAACAAGCCGGAGCTGGAAAAAGTGACCAGAGTCACTCAGACGCTTCCCACAAATATGCGTCTCCTGCCAGGACTCCGGCACAGCTGCCGGCTCTCCTAGAAATCCTGCGAGACGTGGAAACCCATGAAGATGGTAGAAAATTTACGGTTCTGGTAAATGTTACCATCCTCTCCGACCGTATTTGTTATTCTTCTGTTGGATCTGAGTCACTTTGCTGTCTGGTTATCATGATCAAACGCACTAAACCAGTCATAGGTAAGACCGTTTGTTACTATTTCTTGACATCCTGAAATGTAATCTTTAAGTACAGGATTTTGTTGAATCAAAGTCAGATACCAACAGCTGAGTTTTCTTACGAGAGCTCACAGATTCGCAAGCTAACTGTTTGCAATGAATTCTTCTCAGACAAAGTGTCTTGATTGTTCTGCCGTTGTGAGTGGGAAGTTTGCTGCTTGAGGAGACAGCGGTTGGGGCCTGTAAATGTCCACTTTAAAGCCTGTAACACACAAGGAACCTGATTGTACACTGCTGTATTTTGATGTGTTGTTGTTGTAGCTCACTTTGGCACTGACGCGTACAATCCTACATTGTTGCATACACACAAACACACACACACATTTGATTGTAACTGGTGTGATGCAGTAGCAGGGACTGGATCAAGTAATGATAGGATGTGAGATTCCTGCTTTTCCTTGGACTGCATCCAGCAGCAGCACAGACAGATGTGCATGTCTCTCTGTGTGTGTATGTGTGCGCATGAGACCATTAATTCCTCCACATGCCCACAACTCACCTGCATGAGCTTAGCACCATACTCACTGCAGTCAAAATCATTTCAAGATGCTTTCTGTGTATTCCTAGCCATCCACTGAAGGACTATAAAGTTTGCATTATTTTAATGCCAAATTTAAAAGAATACCCCAGCCATTTTTATAGCAAGCTCTATCCGCTGCATCAACAGGCTTCCTTAACAGGGAACAGAACGAAAAAACAGACAAACGCCACACATTTGCTAGAAACTTAGAATCAGAGTCTCATGGCATTTGTTGAATTCTATTATACTTCAGCCCTGTTGAATTCTCAAATCTGATTGGTCAGAAGGGGTTGATCATGAAAATAGTGCCTGCTGTCATTCAAATAATTGATTTCAATGTGCTCATAGTAGTGCTGTCATGTGATTCATTTTTTAAATTGTGTTAATCGCGCGATAAATTTGTTAATTGCGTGTTAATCGTGGTTTTAACGCACATTTTGATTTCTGTTGTACATGCAGGTCGGCATCATAGGACCATTGAAAATGTTGTTGCTGTTTATCACTGGTCTATTTTAAGAGAAATGACTGTTGACTCATTATTCACTTGACTTTATTTGATAAAAGTGAAATATTAAAGATGATTGATGTCTTTTCATTTTTTAAAATAAA
>JAOVVH010000004.1:18375619-18387311 GCA_028566435.1 Scorpiodoras heckelii
CCTACGATGGATTGGCGCCCTGTCTAGGGTTGATCCTGCCTTGCGCCCCATGCCGCCGGCTAGGCACCGGCTCTCCCATGAACCTGGAAACAGGAATAAGCGGTTAAGATAATGAGTGAGTGACCCTGGAAACAGGAATAAGCGGTTAAGATAATGAGTGAGTGAGTGAAATGATGATGATGATGATGATGATGATGGGCATGATGACTGTCTGTGATAATGATATGGTTCTTCTTAGTTTCTAAGTTTTTCAGTATGCCTTTGTCAGGTGTGTACTTTCAACTTAGGGTTGAAATATCTAGCCAGTTTAGGAGCAGGGAAATGGCATGCATCCTCTCAAACCAAGGACCATCATGTTAAGTTGCTAGCCCTTGAAGCTAATGAAGCATTTCACAGGCTTCATCTAAAAAATTCATGGTTCCTGTCACCAAGCTAATATCCCGGGAAGGTTCTCCTGTGCTAATGCTTTATTTTTTCCTATAAATAAAACCGGTGATATTTCCCTTCTGTAATTTTGCCAATTAATAATCATTTTTACGAATTTCTGGTTTCAAAAGCGCCATTTAGATCTCAGGATACCAGCAAATTCCTTTGGTTTTCAGCAGACAAAAATATACATGTGCATGTTATCCACCATGGATGCTTTGTTTTAAAAATAGGGAAGTGAAATATTCTCATGTAAGGATCTGTTTGATGCGTTCTGTGGCAGATGAGTGCTGTTGGAATCACAGAGAATGTGAAAGGAGATGCCAAGAAATTCGAAATCTGGTACAATGGGAGAGAGGAAGTCTACATCATTCAGGTGAGTGACAGAATAAGACATGAAAACGTGTTTTGCAGTTTGAACCCTCAGTCACGAACAATCGTGTTTATTTCAGACTTTTCTAGACGTTTTGTGTGTGTGTGTGTGTGTGTGTGTGTGTGTGTGTGTGTGTGTTAGTGTCTGTCACGTGTCTGTAATCCAAGATTTGACTTTCAAATAAATTCAAAAAGTAGACAGAGACCATGCATGCACAAGCAGCACGTGCCACCACCTGCATTGTCTACAAGCTTCCTGCAGCTCTTGTTTTATTTCTCTGGTTGACCACTGGGAGGCACTGTTGACTCTCAGGATGCTGCCGTGAGTCATTGAGTGAGTCGACTTGCCTTCTCTCTCAGGCCTCCTCCATGGACGTGAAGAACACGTGGGTGTCCGAGATCAGGAAAGTACTGACGGGCCAACTGGAGGCGTGCAAAGGTGTGTTTTGCACATCAGAGGTCAGGGGTCACTCGCCCCCACATTGTAACACATCTCAATCCCAGCCTTGGAAAGTCTGATACATATTACAGCATACATGCTAGAGGAGGTGATTACAGAGTTGGGTGTTGTAGAATGTGGTGCAGAGTTTGATCTTTTGTGAATTTTATTTATTTATTTGTTTTTTCTTTGTTATGATTCAACCGCAGGAATAACCGTCGACCTGGATCCATAATTGTTTCCTTCATTTGCGAGACAGAGTTTATTAATGTATTCGACCTTGCTGAGGGTTACAGAGTTAGGCTGCAGGCTAAAGGTTAGGAAGGCATTGATAGAAAGAAAACAAAAGCATGCACAGTGAATTCCAGCTCGAACGGTCGTTTTCGTTCGTTTGAATAGCTTAGAGATTGGAAAATTGTGTAGGAAAGTCAGTGACTCGTGTTACACATGAATTTCGGTATACATTTACAGTATTTGCTCTCTGATAATAACAGCTCTCTGTCAACATCAGGACGACGCTGATGAAAGTAATGGAAGAATTTGGAAGTGTGTCTTATTTGGAAGCGCTACCGAATCAGCAGCCTTCATTCAAAGAGGGAGATATGGAGCATAAATGAGCCACCCAGGCAACAGCGATTGCAATGTGGTTTTGTTTTATTAATCAAATCACAACTGCATTGGCTTGCTTCCGCATGCAAGATTACTCTGAAGCGAGATCTTTGTTTATCAGTAGAGAAGGGCTTCCATTGTAGCCGAAACCCCCCCGGCCGGAAATGACTGCCAAACAAGACCACTGGGGAGACTGAAGTCTTGCGAGACTTGTTCACATAAATATATACACTTGACTCAAAAAGGGATTCGAGTCAAATAGATACAGTTTATAGATATTTAATACACTTTATATTTAAAGACAACCAAAGCCATGCTTTTTTCTTTATGGAATAATTAGTTGCCTTTAATTTTATGACTTCCCCCCTAAACATTCCCTTCCCCTGGTTTGGCCATTATTTATTTGCATGTTAGATCATGATTATATTAACTTATACTGTATGTTATGATGTAATAACACTCGAAAAGGCATTACAAACCTTTTCAGAACTTTTCAGCTCCCTGAGTATGCTCAAAATATTACTCACTAAATGCATGTTTTATAAAGCTTCGGGTGAGGGTGAGGAAATTGTTCACATGCATACGCTGAAGTACCAGAACAGCTGGTACTGGAGCCTACACAGCAAAATCCCCGGTCTTAAATGAACACCCAGAGAGTTGAATTAACAACCAGAGAGTTGAATTAACACCCACTTGGAGTTACATAAACACTGTAAGGTGATAAATCAATACTCTGAGTGTTCATTTAAGACCGGGGATTTGCTGTGTATGCAAAACGCATAGCAACGGCTCCTATGCACGTCATTGGTTGCCTTTGCCAGTGTGTATATAAAGCGATAGACATCTATGGAAGCTTCTAGAGCTCTTTCTGCCATGAGAATGGCAAATTATCACGATTTTGTGATTTTCACTGCAGTTTAATAGTTTTAGCTGGTGAGATGGGTCATAGCATTCCAGAGGTAGAAGGAAAGTTTGGGTTTTCACACGAGCATTTCAAGTGTGCATCGTGACTACAAGAAACCTCGAACATATGACAGCAGTGTGGCTGCAAAAAGACTCTGGGTGACCAGCATCGGCTGGCAAGAATTGTTTCATGTGATAGGCGTGCAACACTGCCACAAGTAAGATCGAAATTCGATGCTGGGGCCTCAACAAATGTCAGTGAGAGGACTGTGCAACGTTCCCTCCACGATCCTGTGGGGGACCTACCAAGTATTAACTGGTATACCAGCTTTTCTGGTACTTCAGTGTACTGCGATTCACAATAAACCACACATTTAGTGCATAAGCCTAAAAGATCAAATCGGCCTTCTGTGGAATCTTGGTGTAGTTTACATACTGAAAACGTAGTACAAAAAAGCACAAAATAGTGCACGAGTTGATAGTACATTACTTTTTACTTCAATGTTAGCTTTTATTATGTTATTAGACTCGTTGATAATCTCGTGAAGTGCATCAGGTATGTTAGAATAAAAAGGTTTGTCTACATCCCTACAAACTTTAGATTTGAATGTTATGCTTTCTTCTGTGTCGGTATACACACTGCACCATATCTGCTTCTCCTATGATG
The DNA here is from genome assembly GCA_028566435.1 of Scorpiodoras heckelii. Lineage (NCBI taxonomy): Eukaryota > Metazoa > Chordata > Actinopteri > Siluriformes > Doradidae > Scorpiodoras > Scorpiodoras heckelii. The sequence continues at coordinate 18,379,036 of JAOVVH010000004.1, forward strand.
CTTTGGTGCACTGTGCATAAACGATATCTTTCTATCATTAAACTCAGGGATTTGTACCTTACAGTTCAGTGCTGTGGGAATATCCAACCTTTGAACAACCTATTTCTCTCTTACTCCTGCAGAGGCAAGTCAGCTCCATCAACGAATCACCGAAAACATTTACCATGCTCCCATGAGGTACTGTGTCTTTGTGTGTCTTTGTGTGTGTGTGTGTGTGTGTGTGTGTGTGTGAGCCATCCCAGATAAATGAACCATCTTGGTACACTACCAAGCTTTCTGCGTGAAGCCTGCTGAACAGTCAGGAGGAGAACAGTGTGGCTCCCACCTCTTATTTGTTCACACTGTGCTTTTCTCTGGCAGGAACATTCGCAAAGTGTCCCTGAGGCAGTCAGACTCCTCCAGCCCAGAGACAGGCTACAGGCGCAGTGACAGCGGCCCCAACATGAGGCAGAGACGAGGTGAGTCCCGCCTTGAGCTGCAACCAGAGAGCCTCGAAATCTGCGCCTGAATATAATAATAATAAGTGACTCAGCGTGAGAGTTTGATAAGAAAGAAAAGCTCTTCAATTAGTCCGCGGTAAAAAGCTAGAAGTGAAATATCGGTTGTATAGCCATTGAACAGTCTTTTCTACAGCTACTACCTGCTTACCCGCTGTTAAGTATTTAGGCTGCCATCTTTAATTGTGAAATTATTTGTAATTCCAAAGCGCTGCCATCCAAGCTCTCATTCATGGATAATTGAGTGTTATTTGGCACCGTTATTTGGTTCTGGTGCTTCCTGAAAATAAGGATAATTTATAAAGATAATTATTACTGATTATACCGCAGCATTGTTGAATTCTCAAATCTGATTGGTCAGAAGTTGTTGATTTTCTATAATAGCATAATAGCATAATAGCATGACTCTGACAGTAGGCAGATCACATCAGGTTTATATTAATGAGCCGGTTCTAGTTTTATAGCCGGTTCATTTCTATAGTAACAGCTAATTCACAAGCTCTTGTATGGTGGATGCTTCACTTAATCTAACACTAACAATTAACAGATTTAAAAACAACAATAATAAAAATTATTTTACAATTAAATTTTTTAAAAAGATTTATGGAAGGAGTCTCCACTGTCAGAATTTTGTAATTCTACATTTACATGTACATTTATGGCATCTAGCAGACGCTATTATACACAGCAATTAAGTGCTTAGTCATTAACCTGGAATATCAAAAGCTAGTGGTAGCAGAGCTGAATTCAAGATACTCTGAGCTATGATACTGCTAGAAATGAGCAATACAACACCTAATACAAACAATTACAAACAGAACATATCATATAACCTGAAAGTACTCCTAAACTATGCAAAACCAGTGAAAAACAAGACATAGTCAGTACAGTAACCGCTGTAATTATGGTAAGAGCTTCAATTGATACAAAGTTAGTGTTGAATTAAATTAGTGATCATTTAAGTCCTGAAATAGTCCTAGTTATAGAATAGAATATTGGAAAGTCTTCTGGATGAAGGGCTTTTACCTGTTTCTACCTAACATGACAAGATATGCTTTTTTCTTTTTAACTTCATCAATGGGAAAAAGAGAGACCGGTTTATAGTTATTAATAACCGAAGGGATAACAGGAACTGACTTGTTTCATGGGCAATCCCCAAAATGAAATGTAACTATGAACAGATTATAAGTATGATGTGCCATTTTAAAATAAATATACTGTAAATAAAGTGTTGACAGATTGATGTGGTTCAAGAGGAATAAAACACTTCATGGCATGCTGCTATAGAAAAACAATCAACCATGGTTTGGTGTGATACCACTTCATTTGACCTGTGTGTATCCTGGGCTTATGGCTCCGATGGTCAATCCAGTGGTTTGCATAAGTGTGCAAAGTAGTCGTCTGCTGTTGGAAAAGGTTCACAATTAAGAGGTTTATCAGAGGGAAACGATCGCTCTTGGATGTCTGTGAGGGTTTTTAAATCAAGCACATCATTTTTAATTGATTGTAGTAGGACGTCAAATCAGGTGGTGTTAAAAATATTTTAATCACCTGGATCCATAATCTTCTGCAGTTTGAAGAAGCCTTTATTTGTCACATACTTTCTTTTTCTTTGCATATCCCAGGTTTGTTAGGAAGTTGGGGTCAGAGTGTAGGGTCAGCCATGATACAGCAACCCTGGAGCGGGGAGTCACTCAGGGGCCCAACACTGGGCAGTTTGCTGGTGCTGGGGCTTGCACCCCCAACCTTTTGATCAGTAAGCCCATGCCTTACCTATTGAGCCACCACTGCCCACACCACTGTCCTTAGCAAAAGTATGAGATGCCCATGGAATATTTAACATTTTCCAACCATCTTTGGTGCAGTTTACTGCACAACTCCATGTCATCTTTGATTGAAAATCGCTGCTTTCTGCCCCCTACTGCAAAGATGCACGCATCTCTGTGATGGCATTCCACAGAAACCTACATATAACACCAGATAAATCTGGCCCATTGCTAATTTGCCTAGACGTGCATGACCTGTTTCCTCGTTTCACAAAGTTTTCTGGTTGAAAACAAATATCTCATGCACAGATAGTACATGGGTGGCGAAGCACAACAGGGCTGTAACTTTTGAAATATGCCAAATCAAAGGGATTTTATAATCTAATTGGTTCCAAAACGCAGAACTCTCATCTCTGGACACACTCCCCGTCTTAGCACAGATGCAAAAACTGTATTTTCCTGACTTCATGTGAATGCTTCAAATTTCAGTCTCTTTGTTTACAGCTTGGTTTTGTGGATGTACACAATCTATCACTTTATCACCAAACTACATCTCCTATCTAAATACAATGGACTGAATTTGTTTTAGTGAATCACTTGTCACCGAGTAGACCTGTTATTGTTCATGGGACATATTACAGTGAATAGAAACACTAATTAAAAATGCACTGATATCAAGGAGACCAGAAATGAGCTGTTATCTATAAAAGCTAGGTACTAGAGTTTCAAACGTGAGCGAACAGCCACACATGGCATTAGAATTTATATTTGTTATTCATGTCAGTCCTTGGAGTCTGTAAGTGAAGCGTAATCATACATCATTAGAAAAATGGCACAGCACTAAGCCTCTGGTGTTCTCTTGTTCTTAAATGAAAGGAAAGTAGCAACAGCCCAGCTAACCACAACTCCTTATATAAAGTATTCATTCCAGCACAGACTCATTTTACAATAATGCTGCTTCCTTAGGTTTTTGTGATCTCGATTTTCGCTAAGGAGTATCGCATGTCTTTGGTACACTAAAGCAAAAGGTGGATACTCCACCGTTCGAGGACTCCTATATTAGCTAGGTCACAGCCTAACTATTAAAGATAGTCAAGCATTAGTGTGTTAAGTACTGGGAGCGTTTTTGCCCCACAGTCCCTAGGTTTGCGTCCTATTTTAGTGTTGGACAATTCACAAACATCCCCAGGAGGATGACCGATCATTCAATCATTTTGAACAAAGAGTGGAATAACATATATGGAGAAATGTGCTATCCGCCCTCTTCTACATACATGAGCTCACAGAGTTCCATACAGTTGAATACTATCGATCTTGATTCACCATCACTACATGATAGGCTGAATGCGTTTCTGTTGCACCACTTGTGAGCCTGTTATTTTTTATTTTTATTTTTTAAAAAAGCACTGTCATAAAATTTATACAAATGTCTGGGCTGGAGATCCAAATTTGTATTACAACTGCTAATGTCGTTCAGAGATGGCTAGACTTACTATGACGATACATTGATCTGTAAATGCTGTTGTCGTAAGCTGCAGGAGTAAACCCTATGTCTGTAAGTGATTCTGACAAGTATGTCTTTCCTCTGAGGACAAAAGGCCTCTTCATCGGCCCACTGGCTCAAAGCTGTGTTAATAAAGCAGGAGAAAATGAGCTCTGGGAGCGGAGCGGTACGATTCGCTTTGTCCTTTATGCTGATTGGCATCTGCACCTCGTGCCTTACACCAGCCCCTGTGCGCCAGCGGAAGTGCCTCTGAAATCTGTTATTAAACCCAACCTTCAAACCAGAAAAAAAAAAACCTTACGACTGGCACGCTTATTTTCAGACTGTTTGAGTCACACTTTGTAGATATAGATTTCTTTTTCGGATTTAGAGCTTCACAAACTCTTCTTAGCTACTGTTTGTGGAAATGATTTATTGATAATAAGTTGCAATATTAGCAGCTGTCTTCTAACAGAAATATCGCTCCACTAATGAGACTCAAAGATTTATTCTTTAGCAAGTGATAAGCCACATACTGTGGCACAATCTGGCTGTTTGATTTGAAAATTGTTGTGGAAAGCGTGATGACTAAAGCTGTGTGCTGTAGGCAGAACTTTTTTTTTGTCCTCAAGCTTTGACATGGATCTGGCTTTTTTTAAAGTTTTGAAAGTTTTTACTTTGAATATTCGCTGTCAAAATGTTCTGAGCAGTGTGATTTTAGGGCAGTCAGACCCTAGGTTCTTCAAGAATGCTTTAGTTTCAGAAGGGAAAACCGCTTTGACATCACTTTAAGACTGGCACCCTAGACTGGCGTGTAAGCTGATGTGTTAACGCCATTAGAGAACCTGCGAGTCTGCAATTATGCTGTTTTTACAATTGTGGCACTGCTTCTGTAGGAACGGCACTTCAAGTCCTCTTCAAGGGCACACCACGAAATTAGTTTGCAGCAATTATTTTACTTCACATCCCCCGGAAGACAGCTGACATGGAACTTTGGAAGTGATGTAAGACATTACGGATGACAGACGTCCCCAGGATGACTTGTGTTTTGCTGGAGATTTGGTAGTGTTGAGTCCAGCTCTTCTGTAGGGTGAAAATTTACAGATGTACATTGCATAGCTAGTCCAACTCTATTATGTTATGAGCAGACTGTTATTACTACAGTATATTCCCATTGTAAAAATTTAGCCGTTGCCTTTTGTGAGATGCTTTTCTCAAGCAATGCTACAAACAGCCTGACATCAAAGTGGTATTTAACACCACAACCACAAGAATCAGTTAAACTTCCTTTCAGACACATAAGAAACAGGATGTGGTTAAAATCCACAACAGAGTTCTGAGAGCAGTGAGAATGAGTTTTTGTTTGTTTAAAACAAAGATAAATAGTTTTTCTTCACTAGAAATTGTGAGTTATTGTGTGATAATGTTTATATTATACAATCTTTTTGTTTCCTTTTTCTTATGAATGGCACCAATAAACCAGGAGGGCATTTTTTTATTTTTGTGATATTGCTTTGCCTAAACAGTGCAAGAATCATGCTTGTGCAGATAAAAATGCTAACAGACGGTGAGGATTCACAGGAATGTCTTACAGCTGAGATCATATGACTGGAGAACATTGTGAATATACACTGAAGTACCAGAAAAACTGGTATACCAGTTAATACTTGGTAGGTTCCCCACAGGATCTTGGAGGGAACATTGTACAGTTCTCAGGCTGATGTTTGTTGAGGCCCCAGCATTGAATTCCGATGTTACTTGAAGCAGTGTTGCACGTCTATCACGTGAAACGACTCTTGCCAGCCAATGCTGGTCACTTTCACTTTCGTCTTTTTACGGCCACACCGCTGTCACAAGTTCGATTTTGGAACACCCTTGAAATGCTCATACGTGAAAATCCAAACTTTGCTTCTACCTCCGAAATGCTATGACCCATCTCACAAGTTCCAACTAATAAACCATGTTGAAAATCACAAGATTGTGATAACTCGTCATTCTCATGGATGAAACAGCTCTAGAAGCTTCCATAGATGTATATCGCTTTATATGCGCACCGGCAGACACAACCAATGACGTACATACGTGGCATTGCTATGCATTTTGATAGGCTCCAGGACCAGTTTTTCTGGTACTTCAGTGTATAAAATGAATTTTGCGTTCCTCGTGTGCCTATTGCTATCTGCTTATTAAGATGTGATGTATCGACCTTCTGATAATACTGTTTCTGGGTCCAAGCCTCTAGTGCTGTGGCTGAGGCTCACATCTTTTCAGTATATAAACACAGTAACTGAGATGGTATCAAGTGAGAATACTATCTCAACAGTCTTTTATTAGCAGTGTTCATTTATAGCACACCTTTAAGCTAAGCTTTTAAAAACTCACAGCGTACACTTCAGCCTCCAGGCTCACAATGTCCCGGACCCCATTTTAATGCTTCAGAATGGATGAATTTCTGGCGAAGATTTGGGTATGGAGATAAAGCTTCGGATGATGATTTTCCGGTGCTACTATTGCACTCTGTATGTGAGTATATGTTAGGACCGTTTGATAAATACCATTCATCTTTATATAATGAGACAGCTGTAACCACATAATGTTAAGCAAATAATTCAACCCAGCAACAACAACAGCATAAATTATAATTTCATTATAACCTCTTGTTGTAGGTGGTGTCATCTCAGGCTCTCTCTTGGCTGCAGTTTCATCTTCTTTCATTGTCTTTGCCCTCTTCCATACAGTACTGTGTGAAAGTCTTAGGTGCCCCTATTGTTTTTAGGTAGAACTTTTGTTATTGATGTTTTTTTAGTTCTGCATTATTGAGTCAGTACAAAAAGATTTTATATTGCCAATCAATACTTTTCCAACAAATAAATTAAATGTTACGTGAAAATGTTTGTATGTCAGTAACGAAAGCAGCACATTACATAACAGACCACTTTTCAGACAAAAAACATGAAGAAGGCTGCTGGGTTTTACATGCAAAAAAAAGTAAGTGTGACAGTCAAAGTCTCCAGAAGAGCTGTGGCAGATTCTCCAAGACGCTCAGTAAAACTTAAAAGCCAATTTCCTTATGTACTTGCACACATTGTACCTGGGAAAACTGTTTAAGAAGAAGGTACAGCAAATATTGACTTCCTTTAGTTTATTACTGTTTACTGCACTCTGTAGTGTTTTCTTTTATGTAGAAACATCATTATTTTTGGAGGCATCTTTGCTTTACAGCAAGTCTTTACATGTTCCTAAGACTTCTGCATTGTACTGTACAGTAATTAGCTGGTAAGTTTTACTGAGTATCTTGGAGGAACTGCCACAGCTCTTCTGGAGACTTTGTCACACTTACTTCTTTCTTTGCATGCAAAACCCAGCAGCCTTCATTATGTTTTTTGTCTGAAACATTTTTCTGTTTTGTAATGTGTTGGTTTCGTTATTGAGATACAAACATTTTTGTGTAACATTTAATTTTTTGTTGGAAAATAACATTCGGAAATATAAAACCTTTTTCTGCTTTAGATGTTGACTAGCTAGCTACCTTACTGCTAACTTCTAACTCACTTGAACCTCATAAATCCTCTTTTTCATGGATGCCTAGACTCTACGTTTTATACCACCTGGGAAAACAACTACACTAATCGCTACATTGGACTTGAAAGAGCTTACAACCTTTTGACCATCAAAACAAGGCTCTGAAGGAGTATTTGGACCCAGAAATGAATGGCTATTATGTCACATGTGGTGTCAGGCGTAACAAGTGAATAGAGCAAAATCACTGAAATGTTGGATTGACTGTTAGATGGTGACATTTAGGGCCTGTAGTGTGCATGCTCATGCCCTCTCCCTGCCTCTTTATCTCTGTCACTTCTTCACTAACCACTTACTTACTAATCTCCTTCTCCGCTTGCCTCCTTTAGCTGGTGCTATGTCCAGCCTTAGTTCAGACCCATCCTCAGCCCTGGCTAGAAAGCGCTTCACCTTACAAGGCCTGTCCAATCGCAGGTCCCTGCCATCAGGTAATGCTGCAAAGTCTTCGCCCATTTTCTTGTCTCACCTCTCACTTGTCCTTCAGAACGCAGTCCAGCCTCAAACTGTCTCCCTTTGTCCATATCATGATAAATCATCATCAAGCTATCGCTGTCATTCATCTTGTCATGTACTCATTTCTTTTTTTTCTGCAGTACGAATGGCCACTAAATAGACCACATGAACAGAGGTGTTCTTTGTCAGAGCAGGAGAATTATTATGGCACTCTTAGATTCTCGAAGGAATTCAAATGTTAGCAAAATAGGCCATGCGGTGCATTGAGACAAAAGAAAACATGAAAGGTGAAATTCCCCACGCTCAAGCAAATATCATAGTGTACTGTTTCAATGTGCCTCTGTTGTGCTGTTTGCATTTAAAAAAAAAAGTGTATTATCATCCATTTTAGGTAGATGTTTTTGATTCAAGGTTCCCTTTTATTTTTTTATTGAGAGGGCTGGCTTGGACATGCGCTATTACATCATATAAGATTGTATTTGTATTATGTCGTATAAT
>JAOVVH010000004.1:18387411-18403226 GCA_028566435.1 Scorpiodoras heckelii
CATTGTCTAACCCCTGTATATATATATATATATATATATATATATATATATATTTATACACACACACTCCATAAACGATGTACTTTGCTTGAGCGCAGCTTCTTTATGTGCAGCTTGTACTGCGTAGTTTGATTGTGTAGCTCATCTTCTATAATCCATGTCTTTGATTAAGGCCATCAGTATAGGAATTAGTCATGGTGACATTTCAGGACAACGTGTCAATATAACACGTATTGGCTTTCTGAGATGCCTCCTGCTTGAGAACTTGAGGCTGCCAATAAATTTCATCATGTTAGCATATCTGTTAGCGATTTTTCATGCACGGCCTGTGAAGCGCCGGACCACTGGAATGTCCACGGTCTGTCATTATCATCTCACGTTTCCCTTTCACTGCTTCATTCATCATGCATGTGTCAGTTGGTGAATCAAGCGTTTGGCCGAGGGAGTGATTCAGTAAATAAAACAGACTGCGGAGAAGTCAACACCTGCCCTTTCAGCTGAGTTGTGTGTCCTGGCCACTTTTATAAATAAATAGACCACTCCTTTTGGATAAGAATCAGTTTAGATACGTAGCATGATTTTAGTAATTTGCAAACAGAATGCTTGACTTTTCTATCGCTCTAATCTTCCTTCCCTCTTTCTTGCTTACTTACTAACCCTTACCTGCTTTTTTGCTCCAGAGCCAACACCTAAGGTGGCCGAAGTCCCTCGCCGCTTCTCTTTAGCCTCCTCCATCAGTGCTTCCTCTACTACACGCACAAAAGGTACCTAGATACCCATGTTTCCGTATGTACCTAGATGTCCATTATTCTTTTTGCTCATTCAACCCTAAACATGTTTCTCAGTGAGACAGCTTTCCTACACGGACAAGATGGCCAGACTAATGATTCAGAAAGGAGAAAAGAAAAGACATTTCTTCACATTTTTAAAAAATTGTCTTAAATGCACAAAGATTCACATAAATTCCACCAGCTCAGAAAAATGAAGCAGCACACGTCATCATGACGCGTGCATTCTCAGCACCATCAGCACAACATTGTCTTTTTGTTCATCCACCCTTGATTATAATGTGTCGCTGAATCCCATCAGTGTTGTAAAGCAGCACCCACTCTTACTGATGATCTCTTTAATCACACTTACCATGTGTAAGCAGATTCATCACCTTTTAAACTTATCTCTGTGACTAATCAACATAATCTACTTTTTATTTAGCTCTTAACACACCACCGACTACAGTCAACAACTGAATAAATATTTTGACTTGTCTAAAACTGGCTTTACACCATACTATTTTCAGCCTGATGTTGCTGTCCCAGACAAAAACTGCACATTGTCGAGGAATTGTTATGTCATTGAAACATTTGGAACAAAAAAGAGCACTTTGTTGAATTGATTTTTGGCAGCAGAGAGAATGTCTCTTTAACGTGTCATCACTGTTCTATCACGGCAGAGCAAAAACAGACGTAGACGTGATACAGAGGATGATAGAGGTTGAATTACAGCTTCTGGGTTAAGTAGCTAGTTAATTAGGAAGCAAATGTGTGGAATTTATTTACAGATATGACTATTATGATGATTTAATGCATCCAACCAACCCTGGGCCTTGCTGATTAATGACATAAGCAGAATGTACTCGTTTACTTTAAACACTGGTCTGTTGTTAAAAGATCATCATCGTATAATTGGACATGAAGTATAGTGCTTACACTTACTTACACTGTGGAGCACCTACAACAGCACTTTGCTACAAACCCCATTTCCAGAAAAGTTGGGACACTTTCTAGAAATGCAATAAAAACTGAAATCTGTAATTTGTAAAGCTGTATTTAACAGACAAAAGGACAAAGAAAAGATTTTCAGTGTTTTCAATGATGAGCTTAATTCTATTTGTTAAATATAAATGAATTTAGAAATTGATGCCTGCAACACACTCAAAAAAGTTAGGACAGAGGCATGGGTCACATCACCTTTTCTTTTAATTATACCTTTTAATCATTTAGGAATTGAAAATACTAATTGTTGTAGTTTTGCAAATGGCACATTCTTGCTGTGTACAAGACTTGAGCTGCTCAGCAGTCCGTGGTCACTGTTGTCTGATTCTCCTTTTCATGATGTACAACACATTTTCAGTAGGAGGCAGATCTGGACTGCAGGCAGGCCCGTCAAGTCACACTGTGGTAACTTGCGCAGAATGAGGCCTGGCATTGTCCTGCTGAAATAGATGTGGAGTTCCTTGGAAAAGATACGTTTCTCCAAAATCCCAGTATAAGCCTCCGCATCATTGGTAACTTCACATATATGCAGATTCCACATGAGTTAAAAGTATAATTAAAAGAAAAGGTGATGTGACCCTGTGATAAACATGCCTTTGTCCCAACATTTTTTTGAGTGTGTTGCAGGCATCAATTTCTAAATTTGTTTATATTTTACAAATATAACTAAGTTCATCATTGAAAACACTGAAAATCTGTCCTTTGTTCCTTTGTCTGTTAAATAAAGCTCCCAACTGAATAAAATGACAGATTTCAGTTTTTATTGCATTTTAAGAAAGTGTCCCAACTTTTGGAAATGGGGTTTGTACATTCTTGTGTTGTGTGTATGTTTTTCTTTACTATTTTACCTTCCCAACAGTTTTTTAGACAGATTGTACTCTTAGACTGTGATGTAGTAAACCAGTGTCAGGGTATATTTATTGATAGAGACTACAAAGCACTTCAGTAAGTTGCTCTGGGTAATGGCATTTGCCAAATGCCCAAAATGTAAATGTAAACATATTACAGCAGTTTTATATTTGTCACAGTGTATGAGATAATCCCAGTAAAATCTTGGCCAAATTCTGTAACAGATTGTGATGAGATGTTCATGATGTTAGAGTTTACAATGAAGCTCCTCAAATCCTCATTCTGCTTATGTCATCAGTCAGTGTAATCTGGTCTTGTGCATAAAATGGTCTTGGTTGGACAGAAACATTCATCTACGTGAGCTTGAGATTATAATGATATTTTTCTGTACATTTTCTTCATTGCCAGTACCATATTTGCAGCTATATCTTTGCCGTCCTCCTATTGGTGGATTTTAGATGAGTGTTGTAGCAGTGGTTAAACTTCGATTTTAATAAAAATGTTCTGATACTGGCAGAAATGTTTGCATTGACTGTCTTTGGTTGCAATGGCACTAAATCTGTCAGTGGTGAGCATGTCACTTTATGCATTCTAACATCACTGATCTCAACCAATGCTGTACAATTTAGTTCTGCAATATCAAAATCAAAATCAGCCATAAAGCCATATTTTAAATGTCTGAAACCAGTTTTAGGCAATGAAAAACTAAACATTGAGACGACAGTGATCTAAAAAATATCGCGCAGGTGTTTTCCTCAATAGCAAACAAGCTGCATATGACGTCACTGAGATGCCATTTGTGCGTGTTGTGCTGATGTTGCCTAGAAGTGTGTGAGCTATTTGGCATGGTGAGAAAATTATATTTCGAAAGAACCGCATCAGTAATAATCAGCACCTCTTAATAAGCTGACATTTAGAAAGTAGCATATTCTTTCTTGAACTTTGCTTCTGCCGCTGTTCCTGTGTATTATGAGAAAACCCGACGCTTACTGCGGAGTGAAAGCTCATTCAATGCTCATTATCTAGATGCTCTTTTCTTTGTTGGAACAGACTGGCACCACATTTGCTTTAATAAACTCCCATTGCTTCACGCAGGTCCTCTTTCTGCAACCATTAAAAGCAAGAGACACAAAATTAAGAGTGACCCGACTCCGTTTGGTTACGAAGGTATTAAGCAGGGAAGCAAGACCCTGTGCATGTGGAATGTCATGTTTGTAATACGTGTTTGAAGCGACGGATTGATCTCGGTTTGGGTGTGAATGTCCGACATGCTGTGATATGAATGTGCATGATATCATGGGCTGAGAGGTTGCTGTTGTGAATTGAATTCTTTTTTTTTGTTGTTAATGTGTTGTTTAATCAAATGTGCTCACTGTGTATATTTTTTTTCATTTTTTGTTAGGGGCTAGTTGCATCTTGGAGAAGTAATAAATATTATTTGTCCCCAATAATTTAGTCAGTGCCAGTTCCCACCCTGTCTTCCTCTGTAACACAATAGCCACTGATTTGAGTGCTAATACTTCCTAGAAAACTTGGCTTGTCATTTACATAGTATAATAGTTAACTACCTTGCTTTCATATTTGGCTAGTGCTTTACACTATGTAATGAAGCAAACTTACTATCAAGCTTGGCTAGTGCTTTACACCATATGCTAGCCAACTTGCTAGTGATTTTGGCTAGTGCTTTACGCCGTATAGTTATAAGCCGACTTACTATTACAATTTCTTTACACAATGAAATCATAAGCTAACTTGGTAGTGAAATAGGCCAGTTACATAATATGAAAAAGTCTCTAATAAGACTTATGCTAATGCTTAGCTAGCTTGCTGATAAACCTTTCGACTGGTTTACAGTACAGCAATATCAATTATGCTAGAGACTAGAGAACCTGATATACTCAGCCCATCATTAGCTAGCTTTTAGCTACTGACTTCTGCTTTAATGGTAAATTTGTGCTGTGATGTTTGTTTAGTTGTTTTTTTTTATGTAAGCAGCTTCCTAGCTTAGCTAATGTTTCTAAAAAAGGAAGTGGCAATACGGTTAGGCATGCCCACTTTTATTTTCTAAGAGTGCAAATAGCTGTGGTGCTTCTTTTAAATTAAATTTTTGTGATGGATTTGCCTTAGATTACTTGTGATGTTTGCATGCTTGTGTGCTTGGTGCTGTGCCGTCCCGCAGTCCCGGATGCAGACATGAATTTAATGTAAGGGGTGCTTTTCTCTCAGATTCTTTGCGAGATGCTCTTCCTGGTGACCGCAAAAATAAAGTTTCACCACCTACCAAGGCCACTGTGCCTAGGTCCACCTCTCAACCAGGTAATCATCAGAAATAGAAAGAGAGAAACTGATGTGTCTGATTCTCAGTGCTCGTTTTTTGAAGCATTTGAACCCTCCTTTTTTTGGAAAGTGTAGGTTTTTTCCTTAATAACTCATGTGATCTTTTTTTGCCCCCTCAAGGATGGAGCCAGCGCCGTTTACCCTCAATGGACACCGAAGACTTTGAGACCATCCAATCCAGTGCTGAAGAGATCTCAAATTCCTCCGATGGAGATGAGGACAGCAGTAACAAACATGTACGGAGTCTTCCTACATTACTGTGTCTCTAATGCATCGAGTTAATAGTAACCTGGACAATCAACAAATATGCACCGGCTGTATTAAAATTGTCATCTGCATTTACACCCTTGCACTTTCCCTTGAAATCTCCTCGATCTCTTTAGAGAAAAGACTTTTAATGATGCATTACTATCACAGATGGTGGTTATCGAGGGTGACATTTAGCAAACCAAAAGTGATAAAGCTTCTCCTCCAGGTTTAATACCCCAGGGTTTCTTTTTAATCTGCCTGAAGGATGAGAGAAAAAGATCTGATAATGAGGCTCGACCAGGCTCCATAAAATGTCTCCATTTTAACTCATACCCTCACCACTAGAACCACTAGACCAGGGGTGTCAAACTAAATCTACAAAGGGCCGGTGTGGTGCAGGTTTTCTTTCCAACCAAGAAGAAGCCACACATTACTGAAAGTTAAGATTCACTGTTTAGATCCATTGATTAAACATAGGTGGAACGAGGTGTGGCTTCTGCTTGGTTGGAAGGAAAACCTGCACCCACACCGGCCCTTTGTGGATTCAGTTTGACACAACTGCACTAGAAAGTGCTGTTTATGTTAAAATTAGCTAAAATTGGTTTGAACACTTAACAAAACCATCCTTTTTCTATTCTCTCATAAATCTCATGACTCTCTTTTGGATTCTCTTGGAATCAAAATGACATAAGAACTCAAACAGGATGAGACCAGTTGTTATAGGAATATACATCATGGCCTGACCTCCCAGTAGTTCACCCAGAAGTGGATTATTATCTTATATGAGTACATCCTAAAGCGTTTTATTCCTCTTATACCACAGCAATTTGTCGGTGACTGCAGTTTTTAATTTATTAATGAATGCATGCTGTGCTTTTATAGTGCATTTATAGTGCATTTAATGCTGTGGAACATCAAACAAGGAACATGAAACAAGTTACTTCCTGTTCTCACTTACATAGTATTACCAGTTAATAATAAGACAAAATGACAAAAAAAAAAACCCTCAGTTTGTTAGAAACCGTAAAGTCCTCTGCCATGAAGACTTTTCCATGGTGTAAAACGTACTGACCCTTACAAAGTACTGTCACTGGAGACTTCTTAGAGAAAGCGTCAGCCTGTGAACAATGTTATATATATATATAAAAAATTTTTTTTAAATGCATTTATTATTAGCCTTAGATTCTGTGCAACTTCTGCTAGACACGTCCCTGTGAGTGAGTTATTACTACAGAAATAATAGCATGTCGCATGTTGTATTGAAGTTCATTATTTCAGAGTTTGTATAATTTGGCTAGCAGACAGCTTCCTTATCACTTGCTGTTGTCCTGTCTCTGAGGTCTCTATCTCTTTTTGGGTTGTTCAGTGGAGATCCATGATCCTGGATGATCCTGGTATCATGAAGCTAGTTATCACCCATGTCTAACAGCTCAGTTGCATAAATGAGATAAATGTAAGTCACTCTGGATGCTGCCAAATGCTGTAAATGTAATGCAAATGCATACATGTAACAACACAATTTAAAAACTAATACAAATATGAGCGGTACTGGCATGCCTAGAAACATACATGTAAAACTTGATCAGAAGTACAGCAGTGTAGAAAGGTGAGCATGCCATTGGCAACAAGTATGGAGACCACAGCTTTTGCTATGTGGATTATATTGTAAAATACTGTATATATACAATAATGTATACCATATGCAGCCTTTATTTTGTTTTTCTGTTCTTCAGTGCAGATATCCAGAACATTCACTCTTACGTATTTCTGCTGCACCTGAGCTTTGCACCCTATGAGACAGTTTAGCAGCTTGTGTTAAAAAAAAAAAAAAAATCCAACAAACCAATCTTATACAGAATGTTTGTTTGGGTCAGGGTGAATCACTTTCCACTGTGACTGAACCATGCAAGAACTGACCTCTCTCAGGCAGACTCCAGCTGAGTGTGATTGAGTGTGATTCAAATGGATTAAATGCTGCAAAGTTTAAAATGGCATTTATATTACTGAGATTATGTTTGACTTGTTTTGCCCTTAGAGCAACAAAATGACAATTACAACAACAACAAAAAAAAAATTAAAATGATTATTTTAAATATTTTTAATAACTAATAAAACATTTTACTCATTTGTTCATAAACTATTAAAAATAATTTTAAATTATTGTAATGACTTTTGTATTACTGAGATTATATTCAGCTTGTTTTGCCCTTAGAGTAACAAAATATCACTTACAAAAAAATAAATTTGAATGCTTATTTGAAATCAGTTTAGTAATTAATAAAGCATTTTACACATTTGTTTAGAAACTATTAAAAAAAAATTCAATGATTGTAATGGCACTTATATTACTAGGATTATGTTTGACTTGTTTTTCCATTTTTTCAACAAAATAAAACAAGAAAGATATTAGTACAAGTGTAAATTTTAAACAAAAACATTGTTGTCCTTTCTCATGTCCAGCGTCTCTCATTTACACGCCGTCATGAAGATCCGCAAGTGTATGAATGTGTTTTGAGTATTTTCTTCCATAAATATTGTTTATATTGTATCGCTGGGAAAACAAAAGACATGGCCTTGGGTCAATGAGACATTGATTCTTAGTAGTGAACAAAACATGAGGGTTAAAGTGTTGCTGCTCTGTCTCATTTATTTTCCTCCACACTTGCAGGGGGAGCACAATCGCTTTCAGGTGCAGCTGACGTACGAGTCACGGGCGCCACAGGAGATGTCGCTGGAGCCTGGAGATTTAGTACAGTTCCTAGAAGAGGTTGAGAATGGCCACTGGTGAGTAATGGGTAAAGCTTCTGTGTTTCTGCTGCTTAGCTCCACCCCCCACTGGGCTACAGTAGCCTCCCACACACACACACACACACACAAACACCTATATACAAGCCCTGTCCGGAAAGTAATGAGAATTAAGTTCCTGTGCTCCGAAGGGCTTTTGCATGGGGATGGTAGTTCAAGGTCAGTTAGGGTGGGATCTCAGATAAACCGCAGGACCCGTTTCAATTACTTTCTAGCCTTCTCTGTGCCCTGTGTTTTTGAGAAACCCTGCTGAAGTGCCTCATCACTGGAATAATGCAAACGAGTTTGGAGCAAAGGTACGTGATCATATTCTTCATGAAAATCAATAAAAGTGCATCAGAAACTCTTGAAATGTTGAAGAAATTTTATGGACAAGTTACCCTATCATCACCCAGTCGTTTAACAAGAGAGCCCAATTTCGTGAACAGAGTGATCACAGGAGATGAATCCTGGGTGTTCAATATGATCCTGAGACAGAAAGACAGAGTGCTGAATGCTGAACACTCGACAACATCACCTCACCCAAAGAAAGCTCGCATGAGCAAATCAACAATCAAGTCACTGTTCCTCATCTTTTTTGATTCTCAAGTGATTGTCCATAAAGTAAATGGAACATTTTACCTTGGAATTTTGAAACGTTGCCACAGAAGGAGCCAGATTCCAGACAGACCTTGTGTGTGTGTGTGTGTGTGTGTGTGTGTGTGTGTGTGTGTGTATATCTATCTATATATACACACACACACACTGCATTCCAGATAGAGCTTCAATAAACCTTTCCTACAACCCGTTTTAATATTTTTGATTGATCACTGATGCATCTCTCATTAACCTTTATTCATTATGCAGAGGTAATGTTGTGAGAAAGAGAAGCTATAACAGCTGCAGCATTGCTGCATTTCTATTCGAGTGTAGTACTGAATTAAAAGTTAATTCAGGGTGAGCCCAACAAAAGGCGCATCCACCATACAGAGTGGTTTTTTTTCCGGATGAACAAGCGCATTACAATGGCAATGAAAATGTATGACTGAAATAAGCAATAGATTCCTTTGTCTAAATCTAAATAAAGAGCAGTTATCCTGGATATCACATTCAAAACCACTACAACCAACGAATGAGGGTCTTTTGAAGTTTGGCCTGAGCATGTGCCTTACATTTTAGTGTGACTAATACCCTATGAAATTAAAGTGACGCTAAGGAAATGCACTACATATGCATACATATTTCATCAGCTCATGCATAATTCATCTTTCAAACTATCTTCAGTCATTTCAGTATCTTCTTCTTCAGCGCTCGTGTGTCTTGCACCCTTTCCACCCCAGATAGTTAGAAGGAATTTGCTCTTCTTTCGTCAAGCTTATTCAACACACAGCACTTTGAAATCTTCTATAAGTTGAGGAGAAGTTTATGAGCCTGTGTTTTCACACATTAAGTCACGGTGTTCTTTGGAGTTGGCACATTTC
Organism: Scorpiodoras heckelii; assembly: GCA_028566435.1. Taxonomy (NCBI): domain Eukaryota; kingdom Metazoa; phylum Chordata; class Actinopteri; order Siluriformes; family Doradidae; genus Scorpiodoras; species Scorpiodoras heckelii. Next base: position 18,396,884 of record JAOVVH010000004.1, read on the forward strand.
TCGCAGATGTACACACATCTGCACACGGCGAGAGTGTGACTGTGAGTGCGGGTGTGCATACGTGTGTGTGTGTGTGTGTGTGTGTGAGAGAGAGAGACGTATTCACACTCACAGATAGACCACGTTTCTGCTCTTCTGCTGACAACTCATTTTTTCCCACTCAATCTTAGGTTGAAGATTAATGCTTCTTTTGTTGATGTTAACTCTTATCATATCAAGGACAATTCCATGGATTATTGTAGCACTGCTTGTAAAATAAGATCATAGACCTATGTGTTGAATTGATGGGTTATATAATAAAGCTGCCGAATATTTTTCCTAACTAGCTCTTTTTTTATTGAGAACATAAAGCATCTGGCTTCCCATTCCAATGCATTATCAGTGCAATAATAATCGGAGCAATAATAATCAGGGCAATCATCTGTTGCAGTTGAGTCATGTATTCTCAAAATTATGACTTTGTGTCATAAAATAGTCTCGAAATTTCGATTTGATGCTGTAATATTCACTTCTGATGCCAATGCCATTCAAAAAACGGACTAAATATTTTCATGTACAAATTCTTTATCCACACTGATAGTCTTTTATTTTGAGTTTTCCTTACATGAATTTAATTGGTCATCATGTGCTTCAGCTTAGGAACACCATCAACATCATGTGCATTTTATGCAAATGCTAAACCTCCATTGATTAATGGGTTGCTGGTTCCATATTTACATACAGTATGAAAATTGTTCCAAAATTTACAAAATGGCAACAAACCACAGACTAATCAAATCTCACTGACAATGATTTGGTGACTACTAATGTATAATGTTTAGTTTTAAATCTATATTATATGTAAATAAAAAATTTAAATGAGTCTTAATGTCAGTCATCAATGTTCACAATTAATGTGAACATTGATGATGAACTAGTTAATGGGCAGAGCCTCTTAGTGCTGGAAGATGTGTCAAAATACTATGTGAACGGGTGGGCAGGTGGTTTGGATAGATTAATGGAAGGAAAAGTGTATGGATGGTGTATGGATGGAGGGGGTGGTTGGATGAGGTATAGATGGATGGAAGGGTAGAGGGATGTTTGAGTGGGTAGATTGATATATGGATGGATAGATGGGTGGGTGAATGGATGGATGAATGGATGGATGGATAGATAGATGGATGGATAGATTGATAGTGAGTTCATGGATGGGAAGGTGGGTGGATGATTGATTGGATGGGTGGATAGACAGACAGATGGGTGGGGGGATTGATGGATGGATGGATGGATTTATGGATGGTTGAGTAGATGTATGTATGGATGTATGTATGTATGGATGGATGGATGGATGGATGGATGGGTGAGTGCATAGATGGTCAGATGGTGGAGAAATGGTTGGATATATTGGTGGGTGGAAAGATGGATGAGTGGGTGTGTTAATAGATGGATGGGTGAGTAGATGGATATATGTATGGATGAATGGATGGATAAGTACACAAATGGATGGATGGATGGTGTATGGAACAATGGATGTATGGTTGGGTGAGTTCACAGATGGATGGGTGGATGGATGGATGGATGGAAGGAAGGAAGAAAGGATTGATGGATGGATGGATAGTTGAGTAGCTGGATGGATGGGTGGGTTTATGGATAGTCAGGTTGGTGAGTGGATATCTACAAGGTGCACCTTTGCCTTAGAAAGCCGAGCAACTTTGTTTTTTTTTTTTAATGAACCCGGGTCCTTAATTTAATTCTGTACTTGAATTGACCGCTTTCTCTCATGTTCTAGGCTAGTCAAGAACCTAATTACTCTGAAGACAGGGCTGGTTCCACCCAGTATCCTGCAGTCTACAGCAGGAGGAGTGGACATTTACAGTAACACTGGTATTTAATCTAACCCACCGGGGGAAAAGGGGTGGGGTGGAAGTTACATTTGGATTACCATTGCTGTTGAAGCTTATTTCCCACCAGTACTCACAACAACATAACAAACAGCTATAATGTTAGAATTCAAGACCATTGTGCTTTTGACCTTGGATGTTACTTCCATTTTCTTTTGCTCAGACACGGTGAACAAAGTGAGCACCCACAAGGCATCAGATCAAAGTGGCTGGGGATGTTGAAATGGGTTGTTGAATGTGGAGAATGGCACTGAAGCTGCTTTGCATTGCCAGATTTGCATTTTTTTTTTTTTTTTGGAAAAAGGGAAGGAAACCAAGTAGAGCATGATGTCAACCCCTGAGGCATGTACTCCTTTCCATCATGCCTGGCCTTGCTGTGTTCACAGTCTTGCTGTCCTTGTTTGCTTGAAGCCCCGCCCTTGTCATAACAAGCTGCTTAACGGATACTGGATTATATGTTACAAAGCTTCTCACTGGCCTTTCAGTTTGGACTGGAGTATTTTTTGTATTGCGTTTTTACCCCTGTCTTTCACATCCCAGCAATCCATCGCTAATTTTCTAAGTTTCTTATAATATGATGTTATTTAGCTAATATTATTATTTTTTGCTTTAGAGTGCCTGCCAGAACTCATCTTGCACCTGTGTAACCATTCTTCCTACTTCCTATTGATTTGCATTGATAATCTCACACACTATTAAACCGCTTATTTCCATCTTCTCCTTTCAGATATCTTCAGTGACCTGTGTACGGCAGCCCTCACTGACACAGAGGAAACAGAAGAGAGCGCTGGCCTGCTACCAGTCCAGGAGAACAGATTTGCATGTTGAACATGTTCATCGTGTCGCTTTTTTCCCCCCTGTTTTTTCTTCTGCCTCATTATAGTGCCATGCATCAATGAACCACGCAGGATAACTCCCTGCTAAACCTTTGCGTTACTGTAAAGTGAAGACAATCCGTTGCTGCTATTCCTACTTGTGCCATGTTGACAAGAGAGTGTGTGCGTAAAGCTCTGGAGCTGGAATTGTTTGGCCTTTGGACTCTGAACTTTGCTGATGCAGAGCAATGGATGAGGCCAGCCAGCTGTCACGGCGAGTGATGATTTAGCTGTGCCTTAGCAGCTAATCAATGTTTTGACATTTTCTAAGAGGAAAACTGGAATCCAGTGTGTTTCAAAGCAGTGTTTCAGCATTGGGTCACGTGCTGCTTGTTTTTAGGAACAGGCCTGCTCAGGTCATGACATTGAGCGAAAGCGAATGAGAGAGAAAAAGACTCTAAATTGTCCTGTCCTGCTGAAATTACCACTCTGAATTTTCTTATAGCCTGGATGACTTTTGTTTATCAAAGACATTCAAATGTAATGAAAGTCGTCTCAGTAAAATGATCTTTTTCAATTCTGTTGGTCAAAAATTCAGCAATTTGGAGTAAAAATAACAATCTTGTATGTGTATGTGAATTGTAGAAGATTTCTTTACTCTTTTGTATTTGCTGTCTTATTTGTTCTGTAATTGCTCCTTAAACATTCATTTCTAGTTCCACAAATGTCTCTCTTGGGGATGTTTAGCCTCTGAGCAATTTTATCAGTCATCTGAAATTTTACTGTAGCACAAATGTTCTAACTGGAACATTACTGGAAGAACAAATAGTATTGCTATATATGAACTTTATACCTATTTTTATTCAAACAAATTTTCTTGGCAAGAAATCAAATCGAAGACAACTCCCTCTCTGCAGCGTATCAGAGGTGGCCTTCGCATTTTGCTTAACACAGCAGAACATTTTGGAGAATGCAATGAAAGCTTGTTACTGAAAATATAATAGTCTCACAGCAAGAAAGATTTCACCAAATAAAAAAGCTTGTTCCTTTATGACATCCCTGTTGAATGTAAAAAGCAAAAAACAAAAATCAATTGAACCATGTTTTATTGATTTTTAGAGTGGAGGCTGTAAACATTTTCCAAGACTGACCACACATCTGTACAAGCCCTAATCCGATTTAGTCGTTTGTTAACGATGATTCTGAGCACAAAAATGAAATGTGGAATGCAGAATTTATTGCTGATGATTATAATACACTGTTATTTATTAAGAGAAGCTGATGCTTTTAAACTGGTTCATATGGTCAGTGTATTACTGTCTATACTTTCAAACATATAATTAAATACATACAAAGTAAAACCTGTGATTATGACAGATTCTTTCATTGATAATGGAAGGCTTCTTTGTCATTTTTCTCTTGAAGCACTGTAACTGAATGGACCTTCTTTGTACACTTTAAAAGCAGGCCCTTTCTCACAGTAGTGCTTCTTTGCTTTTTGCTTTGAAGTGTAAAAAAAAAAGGCCTGCTTAACCCTGAAATTCTTCTCATGTTAAAATGACCCTGATCACTTTATAATTTTTTTTTTTTTGCTAAAAATGCAGCAACAACAATAATAATAGAGCATTAGGCTTGGACACAGGAATGTTCATATTACAAAAAGAAAGAAAGGAAAAAGTCAGAGCAAAATGGTGAAATGGTACTAAAAATGGCTTGCGTTTGCAAGTCCATATTAAAAAGGTTAGATTTGCATGTTAAGTGGCTGTCCTATTCCCTACATTATCTACATATCTTATAGCTAGCTAGTTATGTCTTACAATGAACACATACAGTCAGATCAAAATTACTGGCACTCTTGGCCAAAGAAATGTTCTAGAAAGCGAAGTAAAGCCACTTTACTAAAGTTTTACCCATGTCAAGAGTTAATAAAGCTGTTAACGTAATAACAGGCAAATTGTTCTTCACGCTGGAAAGTGTCATTTTAATTTCATCTCTGTTCAGATGTTCAGCCGAATGCAAAAGACATTCTAAAAGGTAGCGTTAAGAGTATGCATATGATGTATTAAGTACCATACCTGCTGTGTTAATACCTCAGGAACACTGTGTGTACTTGTGTGACAGAATGCTGAATTTCATCCTCCAAATGAATTTCGAATTCCCTTGAAGTCTCGGACAGACTACTGTGCATTCTAGGCTCTGTGGGAAAGGCGCTTGTTTCACACGGACATGTAGTCTGTGTTAGTCAGTCAGTGTGGGGAAGGCTGACGGAAAGATGGAGAGAGCAAGGCAAGCTTCAGTGGACTTTGTTCTACAGAGGAGGGGGCTTTCTAGCTCCAGAGGGACCCGGGAAGCAACGGAGAGAGTGCACATCTAGCACAAAGGAAGAGACAGAAACTTAAAATAAAAGAGAGAATAAAAAAACAAACAACAAAAAAAAAATCTCAGCAAGTCTCGCCAATGTGTCCTTCAGGCTCAGCACAGATTCCTCTCAACCGTTTTGAAGCCGGCATGAGAGGAATTTCATCATGAGACCGTGCATCTGGAGCGAGCATGCTGGCAAAAACAAAGATCCCAATCTTCAATAGGAGGTCTCACTTGCCAAATAAGGCTACTGTTTTGCTGGCTTCCAGTGATGGCTTCATTTCTCAGACACCTGCCGTGTGGTGAATCTGTCAGGTTTAAGGTGCATGGGTGAAATGTCATGAGGATTAATAAATATGTATTTTTTTTCCATTTTTGACACGCTCATAATTGCACGTCCATAGTTTTTGAAATGCATGTTCACCTTGAACAGAGCCCTAATGGAATGCATGTCCTCGCACACATATTTCGGTACCTGGATAGATGGCATGCTGTCATTTAAAGGGCAAAAAAAGCTCCAAAACATGCCATAAATTAAAAGAGGTTTTCTTTACAGGAATAACAGAGGCTTTCCAATTGAAAGTTGAAGGCAAATTGGCTGAATGACCTTCATGTCAGGGACTGCTTATGGTGACATAAATTGCTGCTGTCTGTCTGCCGCTTGACTCCTACTGATCCTCCACTCATCAGGACAGACTTTGCCTATGAAAAGTCTTCCTATTCATGCACAAGACTCACTTTCTTTTGCAGAACATACCTTCTGGTATATAAAACTGCCTGGCCGACTCTGCCTCTAAAAAGACAACAGCATATTTTTACAATTATACACAAAGGCCCTTTTCCTACCTTCTTTCATCCTGTAGCTTGAATTGAGTACCTTCTTAACACCTATATGAAGAAATAAGTAAAAAATAAAATGAATAGAAAATAAATAGATAAATAAATAAACAAACAGACAAATAAAAAAATAAATAGGGTGGCACGGTAGTGCAGTGGGCAGCGCTGTCACCTCACGGCAAGAAGGTCCTGGGTTCAAGCCCCGGGTGGAGTGGTCTGGGTCCTCTCTGTGTGGAGTCTGCATGTCCTCCCCGTATCTACGTTGGTTTACTCCGGGCACTCTGGTTTCCTCCCATAGTCCAAAGGCATGCATATTAGGTTAATTGGTGTCTCTAAAGTGTCCCTAGTGTGTAAGTGTGTGTATGAGTGTGTGTGCCCTATGATGGATTGGCACCCTGTCTAGGGTTGATCCTGCCTTGCACCGGCTCTCCCGCGACCCTGGAGACAGGA
>JAOVVH010000004.1:18412964-18439865 GCA_028566435.1 Scorpiodoras heckelii
TTTCAGATTTTGCACAGGTGTTGTCACACGTGATGGTCTGTAGATAGACACTGTAATAGAGCAAAGTCTAGAATGTCTGCAATGGACTACATGGTATTATTAAAGTAGATGTTTTTTCAAATGTTTTGCAACCAAGGAACCCTTACAGTGAAAACTGTAAAATAAAAAAAAATCCTTATGATTTCTGCACAGATTTATTTGATAAACTTAATCCAACCAGTGACCTTTATTTGCTGGAATATTGCTGTATAAGTATTGCTTCAGTTTCTCTGGTCCACATTTGGATTAAATAATCATATTTAAGTGACTGATTAGGCTTATCGCTATAATAACATACAAACCCCATGTCAAGAAATGTTGGGACACTTTCTAAATAGGTAGTTAAAATCGGTAATTTGTTAAATTGCTTGAACTTTTATTTCATGAAAGTACAAAGAACACATTTTCAGTGTTGTCACTGACGAGCCTAACTGTATTTTGTAAGTATAAAAAACAATAGAATATGATGACTGCAAAACACTCAGAAAAAATGCAAAATGTCTCAAAAGGTTACACAAGTAACACTGTTCTGGAAGGTTCCACAATTAGCAGTTTAACTGGTAGCAGACGAGGTCATCAAGAGTATCCCCCAAAGGGGTTGGTTTATCACATTGTTCTAGCTTCATGAGAGAATTGCCAGTCAGATCAAATACAGTGTTTCCCATTGCAAGATTGCAAAGAATTTAGGTCCTTCACTATGTACAGTTCATATCATCGTGAAAAGTTTCAGGGAGTCGGGGGAAATCTCGATGTATAAAAGACAAGGGCAGAAACCACTGCTGAATGCGTGTGACCATCAAGCTTTCAGGCGGTATAGTTTGAGAAACCGTCATGCTACCATGATGGACATGGCCACATGGACTCTGGAGTACTTTGGAAAATCATTGTCACTTAACACAGTCCAACACTGTGTCAAGAAATGCAACCTGAAACTGTATTATACAAAGAGGAAGCCATATATTAATTTTGCACAGAAACGCCGGTGAGTCCTCTGGGCCCGAAGTCATCCTAAATGAACAGAAAGTCAGTGGAAACGTATTCTGTGGTCAGACGAGTCCATATTTCAGCTTGTTTTAGGGAACAATTTACATTACATTTTATGTGCCAAAGTTGAAAAAGACCATCCAGACTGATACCAATGAAAAGTGCAAAAACCAGCATCTGTGATAGAATATTGGTGCATCAGTGCCCAAGGCATGGGTGATCTGCATCTGTGTGAAGTTACCATTGATGCTTAGGCTTGTACTGGTATTTTAGAGAGACGCATGCTGCCATCAAGGTGACATCTTTTCCCAGGAACAGGGACAATGCCGGGCCTCATTCTGAATGAGTTACAACAGCGTGGCTTGACGGACCTGCCCGCAGTCCAGATCTGTCTCCTATTGAAAATATGCGCATCATGAAGGAGAGAATCAGACCGTAGCGATCATGGACTGTTGAGCAGCTGAAGTCTTGTACACAGCAAGAATGGGCAAAATTTCCACTTGCTAAACTGCAACAATTAGTATCTTTAATTCTCAGATGATTAAAATGTATAATTAAAAGAAAAGGTAACCAGACCCAGTGGTAAACATGTCTCCGTCCCACCTTATTTTAGTGTTTTGCAGACATCAATTTCTAAATTTGGTTGTATTTAACAGAGAAAAGTATGTTTATCATTGAGAACACTGAAAATCTTTGTGTGTTAAATAAAGTTTCAAGTGAATTAGCAAATGACAGATTTCATGCATTTTTAGAAAGTGTCCCAACCTTTCTGGAAATTGGGTTTGCAATCTTTTCAATCACGTGCCTTTTTGGCGGGGAAAATGGATATCTTTCATAGACACATGTATAGCTTTAAATAGCTAAATGAAGAAAAATTAGTGGGGTTAAAAATTCATCACACCAACCGTTTTGAACTGTTTCAGTTAAGTTAGACAGGAATGCTAATTTTAGTTTTTTTGGCAGAATAATCCAGTGTTTACTGGACAGACAACTTGAATATTTTGTCTATTAGATTATCAGAGAGATGAATGGTGAATAAACATCAGTGGTTAGACAGAGGACTTCAGTTGCACTGAATAAATAGTACTAATAATAATAAAAAAAAAATAGTCATATTGCACATCTGAATGTTTTAGTTTTTTTCCCCTGGCATTTTGGTTTTCTCATACTGGAAATTGGTTTTTCTTGTTCCCATGGCAACCAGTTTATTCACCCGTGCTTATCTCTATTGACTATTGGACCTAATGACTGTATTGAACGTTGAGTAGCATAAAGAGTGTTGCAGCAAAAAAGCTGTTTCCTGAGCGTGGAGAACCTGGATTGATCAAATACCTCTGGAGTGCTAGCACGTAGCCCATAAGCCCTGTTCTAAAGTCCACATAAAGCATTGCTCTGTCCTCTCTGAGAGACTTGTAGAAATATAGAGCCCTTGGGTTTATTGATTCGCTTGGGTTCACTTCACTTTTTCAATCTCCCATCTCCTTTGCCACTGAAAGCCTGGCCAGCAGTCAGCTCTGTGCTTGGCTGCGCAAAGGGTGTTCCACTAAGGAACGTCAAGGTTTTCGTGATTGACAGTGAACATGCAGGCAGGCAGGCTATTGCGAAACTGAATTATTTAACTTCATATGCAATGTGCGTCTGTCCCTCCACCCTCTCCACACCCTTACATATGAAATCATAAACGCTAAGGTGTGCTGGCAAAGAATTTTCTTTGTCCTGCATATTAGTAAGTAAGTAAACGTTTATTCATATAGCACTTTTCTAAGATACACTGCAAAGTTTAAATAAAACATCCAAGTCAGAAGTTCACACCCAACAATAGTAGAAAAACTAGATGTGACCATCCACAAAGGCTAATGCATATAGATGCGTCTGAATTTTTAAAAAAATGTATTTATTTTGTAAATAGCTCCTTGGACCCAGCGAATCTAATGTCCAAGGGTGAACTGTTCCATAAATTAGGAGCAAAAAGTACAATTGCCCGTTCCTTTTCTTTTTGTTCTGGGAGCTACTAGGAGATCTTGGCTGGAGGACGTCAATGCCTTTCGAATATGAAACTAACAGCTCAGAATTATATTCTAGACCATCTCTGTGCACCGCCTGGAAGTTAAAACCAAAATCTTAAATTTTACCATGACAACAACCGGTAACCAGTGCAGTGATGCCAGTACTGGTGTGATATGCTCCCTTCTTACACAAACACGCTACTGCAGCCGTGTCATAGCTCCTAGGTTAAGACACGTAAATAGGGCATTACAATTATCTCATCTTGATCATATCAAAGCATGAATAATTTTCAGTGCATCGTGAAAGGAAAGCATTTTTCTGATTTTAGCAATATTTCTCACCAGCTTATTTATATGCATTGAGAAATTTCATTGAGAATCAAAGATGACGTTTCTGGAGTATGTGTTCCTAGAGTATGCATAAGGTCTGCAGTACCATAGCAATTAATGTTGCTGGATGAGGTTATTGTTCTTATTAACTATAAACAAAACATCTCTCAAATGTCTCATTTTCTACAGTATAAGCATTGTTTGCAGATGAGCTACCCAGAGAACATAAGTGCAGTTCTGATAATTGGCCTTCGCTGTGATAATGGCAATAATCTGTGCTTTTCTTGTAGCTCCTGATGTTAATCAAATCTGTCTTCTCTAGCTGTGTAGTTATAAATTTGGTTTCTGGAGTGTCTGATTAAGGGTGCACATATTTATCACTCTAGGCAAGAAAAAAACAGCGTAATTAGACTGAATCATGCATTAGGTGCATATGCATAATGCATTGAGGCTGAATTTGATTCGCACATTGTCATTGTTTAACTCTTTCTTCTTTTCTTCCTGTGTAGTTGGCAGTGTGCATGGGCACACCCATTCTCACCCCAGACTGGATTCATAAGGCCTGGGAGCACAAGGATAACGTGTAAGAGTGTGTGTGTGTGTGTGTGTGTGTGTGAGAGAATATAACAAATGAAAGATGATTGATAGTTTTACTCAAAGTCTCTGTACTTTTCTTCTGGTGGAAATACAGTGTAATTTTATTTATTTGCCATTTTTTAATGTTAATATTGAGGATATGTGGATAGTTTTTGAGAACCCGCTTTTTTTCTTTCTTTTTTAAACCCGCATGTTGGTATGCAGTACAATAGCAATTAATTTATTGCTCTTACTAATGAGTTATAACCAAGCACTCTTAAATCTCTCCATTTGATGTGTGAATATGAAGAATGATAAAAAGAGGATTGATCGTTTTACTCGGAAATCTGTCTCAGTGCTTTTCTTCTGTTGGGAATACAGTGTAATTTTATGTGTTTGCCATTTTCAGTGTTAGTATAGAGGATATGTGGCTATTTTTCAGATTCGGTACAGGATACCTTTTGATTTCAGTTCTCCAGAGATTCATTAAAATCAGTTTATAAGTATGAATCCTGTACCTTTGGAGAGCATATGTTTATGCCAGGTTGTTATTTGTGCTGAGATGGCTGATGCCAACCTTCTGTTCGCAGCAATTTCCACGCAGGCGATGAGGAGTTCCGTATGGCCTTCAAAGTGCCGCCGTTTCAGGACTGTGTTCTGAGCTTTTTGGGATTCTCTGAGGAGGAAAAAAGCAATATGGAGGAAAGGACGCTGAAGCATGGTACGGAAGAATCATTTTTAAATCTCCTTCGACAGCTGCTGCTGACAGACTACAAAGCGCTGTTCTGTTGTAGGATTGTGAAAGGTTTTTTTTCCCCTCATTTATTTGAACTCTGAGTACTTTGTGTTGCCAAATGCTGTGTAAGGCTCTGTTTGATAAAATAACTACTAATGTTTTTCAGCACTTCACATAAAGTAGTGGCCTTTTTGTTGTTGTTGTTTTTTTTACCATGATCTGCTTGGTTTCTCTTTCAGAATCAGATCTCTTAAGCAGTAACCAACCTTGTTTATGAATCTCTCCTTCAGTACATGTTGCATTCGAGGCATAATCCAACAAAGTTGACTGTGCTAAACGAGCAAATCGATGATCTGCAGTGATGTTTTAGGGCTGGTAATGGATTCTGTAGGAAGATAGAGCTTCAGGAAACATTACGCAGTCTTTGGGCCCCCTTCTGTTCCAAGAAGAGGATCTGACTGGGGTTATAATTTTTAAGGCTAATATGCAACTATGTTGTGCGCTCCAGGTGGCCGCTTTCTGGAGGTCGGAGATGAGAAGTGCACTCACCTGGTGGTGGAAGAGAACTCCATTAAAGAGCTGCCCTTTGTGCCATCCAAGAGACTGTATGTTGTAAAACAGGAGGTGAGGACCTGCGCTCTGTTCTGACAGCACATCCTGAGTAACAGGATGAATTCAGCCTCTTGTATTCATTTAGACTGACACGTATCATCTATTTGGGTTCCTTAGTGAAACTTACAGATGTACGCCGTGTTTTAATGGGTTGAACCATGTGAGCTTGGATTGTCTGGTCTGATTGTTTTGCATTTTCTATTTGTTCTCTACCCTTTCTCTCTTTGAAGTGGTTCTGGGGCAGTATCCAGATGGATGCCCGAGCTGGGGAATCTATGTATTCATATGAGAAGGTAACAAAAAAAAAAAGAATATATCAAATCAAATGATATACCATTATATTTTAACTATGCACCCATTTCCTCTAATTTATTGTTCCTTGTTCTACTATTGCTGTATGAGTTTCATTTAATTTCAACCTGATTTATTTTTATGGAAACCGTGAAGCAAAAGTTGTGATGGGGGGAAAGAAAAGTTCTAAACAAAACGCTACTGTTATTATTATTATAAGATCTGGTCATTTCATCTTAAAATGTGTTATTTCATGTCATTGTCATCACCTTGATTTATTGCCTCATTCATATTATAAGGGAGTGTATCATTATTTTGTTTCCTAATCTTAATTATTATGACTTAATAGCTAAAGTGTTCTTTTGACTTAATATCTTATTATTTAGAAACTCAATTTCGAGCTATAAAGTTATCCTGTTATTTAAAATATGATTACGGTCTCCCATTTTTTTTTTTGGAGTATAGTCAGCTCTCGAATTATATTGAGCAAGAATAGTTATATAAATTGAGCAACAAATACAGCAAGTCATTTTTTTTACGCTTATTCACGTGCAGAGTACAGTTTAAATGTAATAAATAAGCTTATAATGCAGTATTTTTTTTCCTTAGGATTGTTTTTCTTAAATAATAATTCTTTTAATAATCCTGGAAAAGATTCATATTTGGTTGCACGCAATGTGAAGCACAGAAATGTGCAGTGTATGTACAACGCAGTGAGATGTGCAACATGAGGCTGATTTAGTTGTGGTGAAATTGCCAGCTTACTGTATCTAAAAATATTTTGAAATCTGGGGTAATATGGTTTGTTAATGAGAATGTAGAGTGTATGGGTTGTTGTGCAAACCAGTCCAAGGTCTAGTCCTATGTGTTTTCCTGGTCGAGGGCCTGGATGGCTTGTGGGAAGAAGCTCTTTCTCATTCTCTCTGTGTTGGCTTTCAGGGAGTGGAAACACTTCCCTGATTGCAACAGAGAGAAGAAGCTGTTATTCAAATGGCTGAGGTTCTTCACTGTCTTCCTGGCCTTGGTACAGCATTACTTGCTGTAGATAGACTGCAGGGCAGGGAGCTCAGTGCAGATGGTGCCCTCAGCTGATTGCACCAACCTCTGGAGAGCCAGGCTATGATGCTTCCCATTAGGATGCTCTCGATGGTGCAGGTGTAAAAGTTCCTTAGCACCTTAGAGGGCAGTTTAAAGTCACTTAAGTGTCTAATGTGGTAAAGATGCTGACACCCTTCTTCACCAGCCTGTTAATGTGTTCCAGGCCCCTATACCTTTTTCATTAAAATCAGCTCTAGAATTATACTATGAAAATGACTTGTATGAAATGAGTCACAAATACAGCCCATATGTGTTACTTCTGCACTGAATTTTAAACATGCTATATTAAATCTTTATAAAAACATTAGTTGCTGCTGTTGCCAGGAAATCTTCTTACCCCGTACTACACTCTGCTAAAAGTTAAAATTTTTATGTTCTTGTTCTGTCACCCAGTCGGAGAGCCCGGCGATGAAGAAGGCCGTGTCCCTTCTTTCTCTCACAACACCTACCAGTAATCGGAAGCGTCGGCGTCTGCGGGACACTCTGGCCCAACTCGCTAAAGAGACCGAGATCTCACCCTTCCCCCCTCGTAAGAGGCCCTCGGCAGAGCACTCGCTCTCCATGGGCTCACTGCTGGACATCTCCAACACTCCAGACACATGCAAGGCCTTGGCAGGTGAGACGTAGAGAGAGAAACAGAGTCAGAGCTTCTTGCTTAAAGTCTTACCTTCGTATCGAAGAACCTCAACCCCCACGCTCATCAGGTCCAGCATTTCTGCTAAGGGTTTAATATGGAGCCATGCAGAAGTATGAGATGATTACAGCTTAGGCTAAGACTGCCTTAGGATTCCTTGAATTGTGTCCCTCCTGGAGATTTAGGATGGATTGGTAGGGGCTGTAGGCTGAGCTCAGTTGTGCGAGTGAGAGAAATATAAAGCTGTTCCTTTCAAAATTGTGTTTTAATTTTTAAGTATTTCAGATTAATTTATATTGATTTCCTCAAAGTAATGTTTCTCTCAGTAATGTTTGATGTCTCTAATCTTTAGTTGGACTTTACATTTATTTCATCATTTCCCCATTTTTTCCTCCTTTAACCCCTATCGATTAGCCTTAATCCAGAATAAGATCTTGTTCTTTTTCAAGAAAAAACATAATAATGCTCTGCTGATGTAGTGTACAGTGCCATATTTATATTTCATTAGAAAACTGGTGTATCATTAACTAAATGCATAAAAGCATAGACGTTTTTATGCCCACTACTTTTCCATGCGTGTTTCACTTGAGTGACTTAAAGTATAACATGTGATCTTAAGAATTTGAATGCATGTTTTAGCCTTTGAATACATAATTATAGAAACTGGAGTGATATTCACCCAGTGAAATGACAGTGTTCTGACAGCCCTCATGGTGTGTGAAAGAGAAGCAGTGTAGGCTCAGGGTGAGTGTGTGAGGCTGGTCTATTGTTACAGAGCATAGCGTTGAAGGCAGGCGTAGACAGAAGAAGCCTGTGAAGAGAAGGAGTGAAAGGAAAAAAGAGAGGAGAAGGAGTAGGACATGCAGCGAATGTCCCTTACAATGTACCAGCACCCCACAGCAAGCCACAGAGCAGGACACGCATCCTGAGCACCCGCTCTTGGATCTCTCGCTCGACTCCTCTCCAGAGTCAGGAGGTGTGTGTAGAAAGCAGCCAGGGTCATCAGGTGAAGTCAGACTGACCTAGGTGGGAAAACTATGGATCCAAGAAAATGACAAATTCAGATTTATATGATCGACATGATATTAGGCCACAAATGTGTTTGGTGTAATTTCATTATAGATTTTGTCTCGTGTTACATTTGAAGTGGCACTGAAAAAGCCCTAAAATATTCCGTTTATAAATATTAATAATAATAATAATCTTTATTTGTATAATAATCTTCATACAGGCAGTGTAGCACAAAGTGCTTTTACATAACAGCAGAACAAGAAAGGACTAGAAATTGGATAAAATCACATACTAAGAAACAAAGATAGAAGATCGCCCAGCATTGCAGAACTGTGAAAAAGCATTACATTTTTAAGTCTTTAAAGAAAAAAAGTGTTTGCTTGGTGTAGTGAAATCCACATAGCAATTACATTCATTCCCTTTGGCTTCTATGGCGTTGACTGTTCTACTTCTTAAGTGAATGTAATTGCACCAATTCAACCTGAAATATATTTGAGGAGAATTGGAAGTGAGGAAATATTGTGTCAGAAGCGATTATCTTAGCGCTCACCTGTGTGTCTGCCCATGCATTTCAGAGAACTCCAGACCCTCCAAAAGCTCCACACCTGTCCTGCCCAAGCAGTCAGCAAGATGGCAGGTGTCCAAGGAACTGTACCAGACTGAGAGCAACTACGTGGATATCCTGGCTACAGTGCTGCAGGTCTCTCTCTCTCTCTCTCTCTCTCTCTCTCTCTATCTCTCTCTCTCTCTCTCTCTCGCTCTCTCTCTCTCTCTCACACACACAAACACACACATACTCACAAACAGTGGCAAACTACAGTGCCTGTCTATGGCCTTATCAGGCTGTACCAGTGCTCCAAACCAGTGGGGGAGAAAATGAATTAGATTTGTGTTACAGTGGGTGGCAGAGCCTACTCTACATCCAAACACCTGTGCCCCTTAGAGAGACAGAGACACACACACACACACACACACACACACACACATGCACAGGATCACGCTCATAGGAACACACATGAACAAATACAGTGTGTATAGGGATCAGCTACCATGACATCAGAAGATGGCAAATCCGCTCCATGTCTGTTTGTGAGAATTGGTTAAAATATCACAAAATAAATAAATCAAAATGACAATGATATTAGACCAACACTCGGATACTTTGTTTAAGCATTCAAGATTTTGATTCCATATTTAGATACGAGTCTTCTGTGTCTGCTCTTTCAGCTTTTCAAGTATCCACTGGAGAAAGAAGGCCAGGTCGGAGGCCCCATCCTGGCTCAAGAAGAGATGAAGACCATCTTTGGCAGCATCCCAGACATTTATGAAGTGCACACCAGGATAAAGGTGGACATTCAGTTGTTTGAACCTGTGATTGAGAGCGCAAGACGGGTGATTCATCCAGAGCAGCCATTAATGCTGATGAATGTCTTTTGGACAGGCGGACCTGGAAGAGCTGGTGATGAACTGGTCAGAAGACAAGAGTGTCGGTGACATCATTCTGAAATATGTGAGCCCGATAGAGTTTTGATCTGCATTTGTTGTCACTACTATGACGCCAGCTGTCTGGCCCCATTGTAAAACCTCGCCCTTTTTCTTGTCAGTCCGGAGAGTTGGTGAAGGCTTACCCACCTTTTGTCAACTTCTTTGAGATGAGCAAAGAGACAATTGTGAGGTGTGAGAAGCAGAAGCCCAGGTTTCACGCATTCCTCAAGGTATTACTTTTGTGGTTGAGGTGATAAAATGTCTTATCTGCTAGGATAAACTCCTGTTTGTTGTGTCGGACTTGTTTGGGTATTGTAACACTAGCTAGAATTAGCATACCCTATGACCGAGCAATGACTTATTTAAAATTTATTAGTTAAAAAATGTACTTAATGTAAAATGTTAAACTTTTATTAAGTAGATACACTATATTGCCAAAAGTATTCACTCACCCATCCAAACCATTGAATTCAGGTGTTCCAATCACTTCCATGGCCACAGGTGTCTAAAATCAAGCACCTCGGCATGCAGACTGCTTCTACAAACATTTGTGAAAGAATGGTTGGCTCTCAGGAGCTCAGTGAATTCCAGTGTGGTAGCGTGATAGGATGCCACCTGTGCAACAAGTCCAGTCGTGAAATATCCTCACTACTAAATATTCCAGTGAACTGTCAGTGTTATTATAACAAAGTGGAAGCTATTGGGAACAAAAGCAACTCAGCCATGAAGTGGTAGGCCATGTTAAATGACAGAGCGGGTCAGCGGATGATGAGGCACATAGTGCACAGAGGTCACCAATCGCTACAGACATCCAAACTTCATTTGGCCTTCAGTTTAGCTCAAGAACAGTGTGTAGAGAGCTTCATGGAATGGGTTTCCATGGCCAAGCAGCTGCATCCAAACCTTATGTCACCAAGCACAATGCAAAACTTTGTGCGAACAGTTTGGGGACGGCCCCTTCCTGTTCCAACATGACAGCGCACCAGAGCACAAAGCAAGGCCCATAAAGACATGGATGAGTGAGTTTGGTGTGGAAGAGCTTGACTGGCCTGCACAGAGTCCTGACCTCAACCCGACAGAACACCTTTGGGATAAATTAGAGCGGAGACTGTGAGTCAGGTCTTCTCGTCCAACATCTGTGTCTGACCTCACAGATGTGCTTCTGGAAGAATGGTCAAAAATTCCCATAAACACACTCATAAACCTTGTGGAAATCCTCCCAGAAGAGTAGAACCTGTTATAGCTACAGAGGGTGGGCCGACATCATATTAAACCCTATGGATAAAGAATGGGATGTCACTCAAGTTCATATACATGTGAAGGCAGACAAGCGAATACTTTTGGCAATATAGTATACCTCTTAAATGCAGAATATTAAATGCACCCATTTCCTTTCTCCTCAGTGCTTGCTTTATTTATTGAATTACTGATTGATTAATTGAATGCCATGCTCCAGAGGCCCTCCCCAATTCTATACTTGAGTTGAAATTATATTTAAGTCAGTGACTAGAATTTTAATCATTCAGCACTTGGTTTTCTTTGCATACAATCCTTTGATATATAGTTTTTGAGTAACCCTAATGTTGTAACAAGTCTTTTAAATGTATCTTAAAAGAGTATTATAGTAGCAATAAAAAGGCCTTAAAATCTTTAAATTGAATTTGCTGAAAACATTAGACTCTAACTCTGACTCTAGTCTGTGTCTGCAAATAAAGACACAACAATAAAGACACCTGCATCCCTGGATGTCTCGTGTTCCATGTTTGCCTCCAAACCTTTGTCTAGATCAATCAGGCTAAGCCCGAGTGTGGGCGGCAGACGCTGGTGGAGCTGATGATACGTCCTGTTCAGAGACTGCCTAGCGTGGCTCTCTTACTCAACGGTGAGTCATAAATGCATGCGCACGCACACCACTTCAGTGCTATACATGCTTCTCACTCAGTAGCTGGTTGCCTAGGATTCTTGGATTTTTTTTTTTCTGTTCCTTGTGTATTTAAAGGCTGAGGCCCCATTCTGGCAGTGTCTCTTCAAGTAATTACGGAAATCCGTCCCCATAACCTTTTTTTTTTCCATTTGCTGCACTGTACTATTTCAGACATTAAAAAGCATACCGCTGATGATAATCCTGATAAAGTCACTCTGGAAAAGGCTATAGAGTCCCTCAAAGAAGTTATGACGTGAGTTAAATTATTTAACAACTCCATTTCAGATAATATTCTCATGACGTGCGTTCTAACTCATTCTCCAGTGGTCAAAGACCACATCCTAAATTTTTTTTTTTGCCGTTCCTTCCAGCCATATAAATGAAGACAAGAGAAAGACAGAAGGCCAGAAGCAGATCTTTGATGTGGTTTACGAAGTGGATGGCTGCCCTGTAAGTTGCTTATGTGTTTACTCACCCGAGTTTCTATTCGCAGTGACGATCTGCTAATCTCTAAATAACAGTGCCAGTGCATCACGCCTATTCTCCACTCAGTCAACCTTGCATCACTATTTATTTCACTTAATTAAGCAGCGCGCTTCCTTTGTGTTCTTCTTCTTCAGTCAGGATTTGTAAAAGCTTTGCATCTTGTGCAGGCAATGTGATAATCTTGCTCCTTTCTGCATGAACTAGATTAATGTAGATCTGTCTGGGATCTGTCGGAGAGAATGCGAATCATTAAAAATAGGTCGTGAGGAAGCAAGTCCTTGCTTGCTTCCTCTGCGATATTCATAAGAAAATGCCTTCGCAGGAAGGAGCTTGATGTTGCTGCTAGAATAATGTGTGGGGGTGTGTGTGTCTTGCAGGCCAATCTTTTGTCTTCTCATCGGAGTCTGGTGCACAGAGTGGAGACCATTGCTCTAGGAGACAAGCCCTGCGACCGTGGCGAACATGTCACTCTATTCCTCTTCAACGACTGCCTGGAGGCACGTTCACACTCGCGCTCATTAAGCTATCTATCTTTATTTTGCCTCTGTGAAGGTGTTGTATAATTTACATGATGAAATCACATTTTCCCTCGTGTGGGGGACATTTTTAGAATGACTAGACAAGGAAAATCTTGGCTCTCATTTACAAGCTATAATGTACACATTAACCATCTGCTCTTTCGTTTTTATTCGCGTATCATTGCTCGTGCCTTCCTCAGCAGCTTTCTGATGGATATTCTTATCAATGACTTGTTAACCACGGATTGCTTTTTAATTCCCAACCTGCTGATTTCCCCCTCCCCCACGCATAAATCCATTACATCCACACAATATCCTTTAAGTTTATTGACCTCTTTAGCAGTGCTCTATTGAGTCAGCTCCTCCTCTCCCTCCCCTTCTAACACCCATTCCACCCACTCTGCTTTTTTCCTATCCCAATTACATATACTTCACAAGCACTGACAGAGTTCATGGTGAGAATGAGTCGTCGAAAAAAAAGGTGCCTAATTAATGCATATGCAGTCCATGCTTGCTGACTCAGCTACTCGCTGTTTCCTGATTAGTGTGGGTTTGTGTTTGATTGGTGGGATTGGGTGGGGGTGTGTTGGGGCTTGTGTCTACTGTGGCTGTCCTGTTTGCGCAGCTTTAGGTCTAGCCTGTTAATGAGAGAAGGGAGCTCTGGGGCTCCATCTGCTCAATTATTCATTGATGAATTCCTCTGTATTCATATCTGTTGCCCTACATCACACCGCATTCCTTACTCGGGCCCCATGCTGCAGGATTAAAGGGTACCTAATGAGCCTGGGCGTTTAGTTTCCAAACAGCGCTGATCAATAAATCACACACACGACAGCCTCCATGTGCAAGCACCTACACCCGCAGTATAGAGTCTGGACTTAAACACATGCAGGAGGTAATTTATTGCTTGTATATGTGCATCCACAGATTGCCAGGAAGAGGCATAAGGTGATCAGCACCTTTAAGAGTCCTCTGGGGCAAACACGGCCACCTGCTCAGCTCAAGCACATCACACTCATGCCCCTGTCTCAGATCCGCAGGGTGCTGGACCTGCGTGACACAGAGGGTAAGCTCACAGATGAACACCCAGCTCTACAAAACACGCATGCACTTGCGTTTTATGAAAGGTTTCATAAGAAATGCTTGACACGTCAGCGTAAATTTGGCGTGACCCTTTTTACTTACTTGTTACGTTGTTAGTTACCATCATTGTGGAAATTCTAATTGAAAATTGTCTAAGGATAGGAATCATTTAAAAAGAAGCTGTGAAAAAGTTCTCACTCTTTCTAAAGCAGAAATCGAATTGCTATGCTTTTGTAACACTTATCAAGCAGAATGTTTTTAAGAGAGCTGATTGTCAAAAAGCTTTTGAACACCTCAGTCTCCAGAGCTTTGAGCGCCACTTTTTCTGGTCATGAAGCTGTCTGGTCAT
This sequence comes from Scorpiodoras heckelii, assembly GCA_028566435.1. NCBI lineage: Eukaryota > Metazoa > Chordata > Actinopteri > Siluriformes > Doradidae > Scorpiodoras > Scorpiodoras heckelii. The sequence goes on from JAOVVH010000004.1 coordinate 18,427,127, forward strand.
GAAGGCTGTTCAGAAAAAGACTAATTTGTAAATGCAGGTGTCCTCATGCAGTCTGAGACTGTACTGTAATTTCACATCAGATATTGTGTCAAGCCAGAAACGTTTGATGTAAATATTCTTTCGTAATTTTGAATTAGTGTTCGGTCACCTTGAGATCTGATCATGCTTACATTTGAAGGCAGAAATTTTTAAAGGAGAATCCATTTTACAATATTGGGTGAAGTCCTGCCAGAGCATATTTGCTTAGTGGAACAGCTCTGGTTTCTATAGCTACCCCAGGCTCTGTAAACAGGAGAAAAAAATAAAAGATGTGACCCACCACCATCAAACCAATCAATTCACACAATCCAGATCAATTCAGCAATCTTGCCTTCTTGCTCTAGACAGCTCATGTGCATGTTTTTAGAGTGTGGCTTCATAGGGAACTTGACTGTACTTTTAACTGTCTACCTAATGAATCTGTACTTGTGTTTCTAATCTTTGTGTGTGGTTGTATGATGCATTCTGCGTGTCCAGACTGTCAGAACGCCTTTGCCCTGGTTGTGCGGCCTCCTACCGAGCAGGAGAACCTCCTTTTTAGTTTTCAACTGGCTGCTGAAGACACCCTCAAGACGACCTGGCTAAAGACTCTCTGCCGTCAAGTGGCAAACACCATCTGCAGGGCTGACGCGGTGAGTACTCTACCCCCTCATGGAATCTTCCTTGGCTTCCTTCATCTGGAGGCCGACAAGGCCTCTAGCGTAATTATTTATTTTATTAAGGCCTCACTTTGTTTTATTACAGCAACAAATTAGGTGGCATGTGCAGGCCTTTTTGGTGGCAGTTAATCCTATTAGATTGTCCAGTGTGGTTAGGCTGGAAGACAGATTAATGTAATTAGAAGTGGAATTGTGCTTGAACTTTACACCTCGGAGGCAGATGGCTTTATCTCCATTCTACAGCACCACAGGTCTCTTGCTCTGACGCATGAGTGCAGGCCCAGACCTGCCAAACAGCACGTGTAATTGGCTCCAGCCAGACAGATGTATATATTTGCCTTTATAATTAAAGAACAAGTACCACTAAGCCCTGCAGGTGAATGTCTGTCTTGCCAGCCTACAGGCACAGGGTCCACCACAAGGTGGCGACGCACACCTCCAATCAGCGTTACTCCCTTTCCCTCTCTCTGTCTCTCTCTCTCTCTCTGTCTCTCTCTCTCTCTCTCCCTTTCCCTCTCTCTCTCTCTCTATCTCTGTCTCTCTCTCTCTCTCTCTAGAACAAGATGTCTCACTCGTTGCTTTTTACCCACAGAATGAGTTTGTTTTATTCTATTTTACAAACAGGAAGACCTAATTCAGTGCACTGATCCTGACACCCTTCAAGTCAGCACGAAGGACATGGACAGTACGCTGAGTCGAGCCTCCAGGGCCATCAAAAAGACATCAAAGAAGGTAGGGGTGGGTACAGCACTGTGGGTGTCGTGTGTAAGGTGCTTACTCACACACAAGATCACTTAATAGCAGATTGACAACAGTGGTGTGAAACAGATTTTAGATCAGTGATCATTTTGGGCTGATCCATAGTTTCCATGGATTAGTCTGTATAGTAGGGGTCATCAACTGGTTGACCCTGAGCCACATGTGAAACTGCTCTGAGGCTACAGGTCAAAAGTCATCGCACTTTTCCATTTAATTTACTGCCTCTGGTCTGATTAGTGAACTGATGACATGTCTTATTTAAAAATTGGGAAACAGTAGGTCAAGACGCAAACAGAGAAGTATGCACTTTTTGTGCCTCATCTGTGTAGAGTACATGGTGCTAGTCCAGAGTGGTGATGTGAAGCAAAACAAAACCACAGCTTGTCTTATTTAAAGACATGAACTTGGTTAAGCATTAAAAGGCAGCTTCAGTTTCCTGGCTGTATATTGAAATGCACAGAAATGTGCAATAATGATCGCATTCATTTGCAGGTAACCCGGGCATTCTCCTTCACCAAAACCCCAAAGCGTGTGATCCAGAGAGCTTTCATGGCCAGCAGTACCCCAGATGACAAGAGTCCTGGCACAGGCCTCGATCCTATGACTCGAATGACTAGCAGCTCCACACTGGCCGTGAGTCTCTCTCTGTTTCTGTCTCTTTCGTTGTCATTTTTATTACAGTAAAGGACGAAAGTTTCATTCAAACAAGTAATTCACCATATAATATGATCAAATGACAACATGAATGCAGCATTTAATAGCTTGAAAGATTGTGAAACAGCTCTATATCTAATGAAATATTGGGATTTCTCTGTTATGTTTTTATTACATTTAATTGGTCAGAGGGGATTTTTTAAAAAACTACTCTGCTTGGTTGTACCAGTAATCGCTAACCATGTTACAGGAGATCTACCTCCTTTCATAATCCAGTTCCAGATAAATCTAACACAGTTGATCCGGCTAAACTGATTATGTGGAGCAGGTCTGTTGGATTAGAGTTGGGACAGAATTCTGTAAGAAAGTAGATCTCCAGGTGCACACATAGGTTTTAGATCACTGGCTTATACCAGTATTGCAGACCAGCCTGGAGAAGATTGATAAGCATGAAGAGTTAATCTGACTTTAAAATGTATGCTCTGTGTTGGAGAGATTTCAGCGGTGTTGCACAGGTTGCACTGCATTGTTTGGCATTGTGATTTAGTGATTAAAGGACATAATACATTTTGGCCAGAGGCTTGCAATCCAGATTAATTATGTACAGATCCCAGCCGTGTCCGAGGTTTACCTTCAGATAAAATGAAGTAATTAATAATTAAATTGGGATGGATGGTGTCTACTGGGAATTAAAACTTTAGTCTTTAAACCTTAAACTCTCAACTTAATGCTGCCTTACCAACAGTTAAACAAGTTAATAGGCAGTCTGGTTGATCAAATTTGTTAGTTATTGCATAATGAAATAAATAAATGTTTTGAAGGCTGAAACGGTTTGTTGACTGTTTTTACTAAGCAGTGCAATTAGCGTGATTGAATGACAGATGAATTTTTTCAGGTTCAGGAGCACGCAGGCATGTGGAAACACTGATGAAACTGAGCAAAATAAAGTCCATTGCAAGACTGTTATATAACTGTGCTGCTGTTAAATGGTTCGAGAGAAAATAAGCACTAGTCAGACTCTAGTATCTTTTTTTGTGTGTAATGCAAGGACAGATCTCCTCAGCTCATAGTTTAATCAATGGCCAATGACTGATGGTGACTTTATTAAGGTTTGAAATACAAAGTACAACATTAGAAGCTTTGTTAAAGGAGAATATTATTAATACACACAATTGTCTTTATTAATGCATTTAACTAGCTTGGTATACATTATTACATTATATTCTACCACTCTTTAAGCCTGGTTAATTCGCTTCACCCAAAACATAAGACCCAGTTCCAGGTTAAACCAGTTCCCAAGGTTTTATACAAGAAAATATTTTTTTTCAGTAACCTTGTATTACTGTGTGTTGGTGGTTGCTGGTTATCTTCAGCAGACAGGTTTGGTTTTGATTTAATTTGCACCACCCTTAGTCATCCTCCCTTTGATATAATAATAACCTCCAATCTTTCCACTAGATTTTTGGTGTATTCGGTGCTCCAGTTCATCCCAAAGGTGTTAAGGTCAGGGCTCTTTGCAGCCCTCTTGTATTCCTCCACACCAGCCATGGCTATATAGTGTATGTCGATGCATGCATCTGTATTCAGATCAAGCACTAGTACTTAAATGTTGTATAGGGTGAGGGATCTTTCGGTAAATAAATACCGTAAAATAGATGTTTTAATTCCTGTCTAACTACAGGTCTGATCATTCCTTTAAGAGGATAATCAGGTTCTTTTGTCTCTTTAGTACACAGCCTCAGATGTAGATAGGATGTCTTAGCTCTTTGTATTACCAAGATGTTTCATCTGACGAATACATCTGTTGTATTATGGAGATGTCTTGCTCTATATTATCAGGAAAATGTCATCTCACAGAGTGCACACAGGGTTATTATCTAAAAACATGTACCTTTGGTAGATACTTGCTCTCCAATTAGCTGCAGCTCAAAATCAGCTAGAATGAAGAGATGCTATGGAAGCAAATTACCATAATGATTTCAGCTTAATTCTTGAAATATTTCAGTATATACCAGTCTGTAAGTAGGTTGCACTATATGGACAGAAATAACACATTATAATTACTGTAGACTGCTAGACACTGTGCTTAAGATACGCCCTGCAATACATGTAAACAAACAAGTAAACGCTTCATTCATCATCTTTAAATACACTGGGAAAACTCATGCTTGAACTTGAATCCACTATTGCGATTATTTGCAATGCTCACAGATCACAATGAAAACTTTACTGCTCATGTACATATTATAACCTTCTGCTACAGTACTGAGCAAAAGTCTTAGGCACCCTGTTGCTTTTAGGTTCAACTTTTCTTGAAATTATTTTTTTTTTGAGTTCTGCATTATTGTCACTACAAAAAGATTTTATATTTCCAAACAAAAATGTAAATGTTAAACAAAATGTTTGTATGTCAGTAACAAAAGCAACACATTACATAACAGACTAAAAACATAATGAAGGCTGTTGGGTTTTACATGCAAAAAAAGAAGTAAGTGTGACAGTCAAAGTCTCCAGAAGAGCGGTGGTAGATTCTCCAAGACGCTCAGTCAAACTTACCAGCTAATTACTGTACAGTACGATGCACAAGTCTTAGACACATGCAAAGACTCGCTGTAAAGCAAAGATGCCTTTGAAAATAATGAAGATGTTTCTACATAAAAGAAAACACTATAAAGTGCAGTAAACAGTAATAAACTAAAGGAAGTCAATAGTGTTCCCAGGTACAATGTGTGCAGTTATATAAGGAAATTAGCTTTTAGGTTTTACTGAGTGTTTTGGAGAATCTGCCACAGCTCTTCTGGATACTTTGACTGTCACACTTACTGCTTTTTTTTGTATGCAAAACCCAGCAGCCTTCATTATATTTTTGTCTGAAATGTGGTCTGTTATGTAATGTGTTGCTTTCTTTACTGACATACAAACATTTTTGTGTAACATTGCATTTTTTGTTGGAAAAGTAACATTTGGAAAATTAAAATCTGTTTCTACTGACTCAATAATGCAGAAAATACTTTATTATTGCTCCTCTTTCAAAAAAAAAAAACCCATCAGTAAGAAAAGTTATTTTGTTAGACTTTTGCACTGTACTGTATAACTATATTGCTGATGCTGATATTGTGACAATTGTTAAACACTGAATTGTGCGCTGGTGGGCGGATGGAGACCTCGTAACTCAATTGTTTATTTTTAATGATGCTTTTATGATCCAGGTGTTTTGTTGCCAAGTTGGCAGGAGAATAAATTCAATCCTGCATGCTTACCTGACATGGTAAAGTAGCTCCTCTGAAAGAGTGCTTAGGACATCGCATCTGGTCTGAAACTAATGAAACTGATTTCCTACTTGTTCCATCTCACTGCTTCACTGTTTTCATTTGCATTGTCACTGTAGCGATTTATCCTGTAGAGTCCTTCTGGCTTTCATTGTTTGCATTTTCCACATCTTTTCCAGAATAATTAAAAGGATACTTTTGCATTTCAGGCTAAATTTTTTGAGTGCTTTTTGTGATTTAGTTTTGTTTAAATTTGTATTTCAGGCTAAATACTTTGCCAGAGTTTATTTCTTTCAGACTGCAAACATGTGCAAACTCTTTCTGTTTAAAGTTGCCACTTTGCTGTAATGTACTAGGCTAACGTGTGTGTGTGTGTGTGTGTGTGTGTGTGTGTGTGTGTGTGTACATACCGGTGTGCGAGTGCAGATGGCTCGCTCAGCCTCCACGTTCAGTCTGAATGGTTGCAGTAAAAATGCTGTAGTGCAGCGCTCCAATTCTCTGGACAATGCGCCTCGGCCCAGGGTATCCGTGTGCGTACGCAGTCCGTGTGGCCCAGAGAACGGTAACCAGCCTGCTCCTACAGAGTCCCATCTCAAAGTACCCTCGCAGCAAGCATGCCCGCCCGCTCTGCAGGGCACGAGGCCATGCCGGGAGATTGTGGTTACCTTGGAGCAGCACCGAGTCCCTGGCTCCCCCCGCAGAGAGACTCTACTCTAGGTGTCCATATGATGTGAGCACAGCACACTTCTGGCTCCCTCATGCACTAATATTTAACCTTTGGGAAAGTGGTTGCACTTACTAACTCACTATGTCAGAGGTGCACAGTTCCAGTCCTGGAGAGATGCATTTGGCGATTTCCGAGTTCACAGATGCCTTAGTTGAATAATTAACAGTTATGTGGTGTGTTAGAGCAGGTAAATTGCTGGGCTTCTGCCGTCTAGGATTGTAGTTGTGCATCCTGCCATAGGTGTGTTTTGGTTGTTAAAATTCAGGTGCTCTTGGAGTCCAGGAGCCGGCAGCCCCAGCTGGGCCTAACTTGCGATTAAATCTAATTGTAGCTCGAGTGGCTTGGGAATTACTAGATATTTATGCACCACAAAACAACCAAAACTTCACATAATGACTATTTATGCAAACAATGGCAGGTGTCCTGTCCGGTAATGTTGGGCATTTTGAGTCATTTTGTATTCAAGTACTCAAGCACAGACTAGAATAATAAATTATTGAAACCCTAAGAAGATTAAAATAGCAGTCGATCAGGATCAGACCAAATACAATTTATGAGAAATTCTCAGTAGGGCTTGTATATAATCAGAAGGCGAGCCACTGACACATTCTGAGGCAGCTGGCAGAGACAGCGAAGCCCGAAAGTGAATGAAAAAAAACTCATGACTAGCTCATAAACGATGCCTCCTTTACTGTGCTCAACACAGACTAAGAGCTAAAAGAAGACAAACTTGAAATGCTTAAAATGTAAATTGTAGCAATCGCATTAATGTGTTAAATGTCACGTCATGTGCATGGAGCTTAGACTGCAAATGTAAATCTGAGCATCCCAGAAATTTGGTGTGAGGTTTTGAGTGTTAAAAATGGCCATATCGTGCAACCACATCTACTTAACCACATTTACTTAATTGAACAGCTAGTGAAACCCTATAATTGGATGAGTTTTGTTAATCAGCGGGAGTTTTGTTTTAAGGCTGCGTCTGGGTTAGCAAGTACTCTGACTTAATTGATACTTTGACTTAATAAATACTTTGCGTAATAAATAGTCTGGATGTGCCCTCATGTGGTGATGTCAGAAAGAAATACTGTAATTCAGTGGTGTGACGCCACTCCCCCATCTGTTATTTTTCATATGGAGGATTACTGACTGATGTATTGCATCCAGAGCCAGAGTACATCATGTCAGTCATGACTCACTTTAACAGAACTCAGCTTTTCAGGCAACTGGATTTTGATTTGGCATTGATCGTCTCACAGGGCAGGCAAGGGAGTTCAGTGGCAGCTTGGGTTTCATTAACTCTCTTGGGTGTCATAAGCTTGACTGAAAAGTATGTGTGGGTGTGTGTGCACATGGGTGATGGGCTCTGACTGTTTGTTATAGGAACAGGCAGGGTAAGAGTAGGGGGGAAAAATTGAGTTCACCTTCCTGCTTAACCTCTCTTTCACTCTCACATTTCCGTGCGGGATTTCAGGAAAGGATGCAGCGTTGGTCTCTGTGAGCATACAAATCAAGCGGTTTGTCACCATCATTAGAAACTAATGCTTAATATGATACTTATTGGTCATTCATACATCTGAAAACATGGACTTGTTTGTTTACTTATTTATAGAAATAGAAAGAAACTTCCGAATATGCTCGTCTGTCAATTTATGACGTGGTTGTCTGGGAGAACCTGTCAGATTTCACTGCATCTGAATTCTGGCAAACAGACTTAATTTGGACAAAACTTGGGGTTTCTTCTTGTAACATGCCTCATTTTAACATCATAAGTATAAACTTAAATAATAGACACTTGTATGTGACTGCAACAATAATGGAAACACTGTAACTATAATACAGGGTGAGTCGGAGAGATTTTTTAAATAAAATAACATAATTATTCACAATTTCATTTGAAAATACAACCATTACGCTAACCTTTGAGTGCCATTTTTATTTGTAATATTCGTCACATGGTTGTGTTGGAAATTCCCAAATCAAGAGAACGTTTCCTAGCTGAACGACGCAGACTCCTTATTACCGATGCACGCAATCTTTCGACATTTTCAAGAGTTCGTTTTCAAGGCTGGAGCGTTGTCATGAAATATTTTCAGCCCAGTTTTTAATTGTTTTCCGAGAGGGCACTGCAGCGTGACGAGGAATATTGAACTTAATGCGAAATAGCTGTTGAGTAGCAATCACAGAGTCGCCATTTTAAAAAAACGTTTCAACAACGAACGTATGATGTGCTGACCACCGCTCCATATTGACTAAAATGCCATCAGTTGAGCTCCTGTTTCTCCACCAATCACTAGAAAAATAAGCAGATGAAAATCATCAGATCTCTCTGGCTTGTCCTGTATAAGCAGTTTAGGTGTGCCTTAGTTGTTGTTAACAAACAAAAAATAAACCCCAGTAGTACTGTAATTGGAAAGCAAAATATTTTCTTTAGATGTTAAGCTTTTTTTTTTTTTAAATCCTCCCAAATTTCCGTGTATTTTCCATTCCTATAATTTCTGCAAGAAACACATGAAGCTGGTAGCCAGTTTAACAAACACAGATATGGCTTTAGGCTATAATTAAAGGCAGGTATAAAACAGACAGTTCATATTTCTTATTCATTACATGTTAAATCAGAGGAATTGTAGTAGAGTCTTTAAGTGCTGTTTTCTCCATTTTGGCTTCTGACTTTAAAATACTCAAACTATACTTGTGATTGAGAAGTCCTAAAGAGAAATGTATTGCAAAGCATTAAATACCAGAATATCAGCTTCACCATGGAAAGGGTTTTCCCAGGCCACCACACATGTAACACCTTATGACATTCACTAACAGTCTTCATTGCTGTCCTTGATATTGACTGTTAACCCCCTGTGTATTTGTAATATTTCACTCTACATGTAAGAACTAAAACATTTAAACTATATTCGTTACATATTGTGAAGTTCGTGAAGCGTCACTATTTCCTAGTATGCTAAATTCCTGAAACTCTTCACTCGAATCCCTGCAATGAAACGGTCACTTCCTTAGAGAGTTTACTGCTTTCCGTCCTCCCACACTGAACGCTACTTAGAGTTAATTGGACATGACTAGTGAAGAAAACTCCCTGAACATCTCCGCGACACGCTCGTCTCAGCTTCACAATATGGTCCTTCGTAACAAGCCGCACCAGATGTCAGACTTCTGAAGAACTCGTACATCCAGAAAGTTGCTGATGCTAAACATCGTGCCGTTCTGTTTCTTCACTCCATATGCATCTTCTCTCATTTATTCCAGGCTGTGCACTCACCATCGATGGTCAATCTGGCATCTGCGTTTGAGAGGAAGTACCACACCTTTAGCCGGTCAACCACTCACCTGATCTGACGTGCATAAACGCACCCGTTTCCCTGCTCTGACTTAGCAACACTAAAGAAGTTTGACACAGTGGTACAGTGCTGCTCAGATTCTTGCTCTCTGACTTCCAAATGAAGGATCATTCTGAAATGTGTTTTTCCTGTGTTACTAATGTTGTATATTTTGGGCACTTTCATCTAACAGAGAAATTTTCACATTATTATCCAATGAAAGTATTTCTTAACCTTATATGGGGAAGCCTTTCTCAGCCACTTAAGTTTTCAGCTTTTATAAAGCTACAAAATCGAGTACTTTTACTATAAATGGGTTAGGATTAGAGGAATGATGGTAAGTCATTGTAGTTAAACCATTGTTTTATTTTTTAAATAGACTAGATTATTTGTTTTGAACAGGCAAAAAAGTAGAGCTGCATCCAGCATGCATATTTATTTTCTAGAATAAATCATCTATATATTATATACCAATCCTATAACTTTTCCTTCGTTTGTATTTATGTGTAAATACAGTCCTTTTTTCATTTGTGGTAGTGTCCTTCTTGTATTTTTGTTCCTGTACCTTGAATGTCACATTTTAACTGTCACTGTAGTGGCCTTTCAGAACCTGTACAAACAGTTAGCCATGTTTCATACAGACTCCCCCTTTTCCGTTTCTTACTGTATTGAAGTTACATGTTGTCTGTGTAAATGGCCTGTAATGATTTTTTGAGAATTGCTTTTATGTTTGACACTATTCATTTACTCCTTTCCAATAAAAGACGGATGTAGCCGATGAATGGGCGCCAGTTCTGGGTTTGGAAGCGTTGTTTTGCAGACAGCTGTCCAAATGTTTAGTGCAGTTGTTTTTTTCCCTTGAAAACTTGTCTCACAAACCTTTTAAAATATCAAGCTGTCTAAAGCTTCACACCACATTTATCGTATGGGCCAAAGGTTTGTGGATACCTCAACAATAACATTTATATATGTTTTTGCTGAACATCGCATTTCAGATGTAGGCCCCTCTGTGCTGTTATAGTAATCGCCATTCTTCTGGGAAACTTTCCCCTAGGGTGGCTGTGGAGATTTTAGTAGTGTTAGGTGGAGCCTCTTACTCCAGTGAAGGGAAATAGTAATGTTACAGCATATAAAGACATTCTAGATAAAAGTCTGTTTTCTGAGAAGACCCATATATAGCTGGGATGGTCAGGTGTCCACAAACTTTTGCCCTATCTTTTATCGTCACTAGGTAACTAGGGGAAGAGGTTTAGTTGTATGATTAAGAAAAACAAGTAAAGCTGAAATGCTTTCTTTTGGACCACGGTATGATTGATTGCCTGAGGTGTGGCAGTTCCATAATCTCAGTCATCCTCATGCTATTTTCACACAGAATTTGATGTGATAAACCAAAACCTGTGGGTGAGAACACATTACGTGAGAGATGGCCTGACAGATTTAAGCCTCCAAAGACATCTTTAAGATGTCTTTAACAATCTTACTGCTATCCTCCATTAATTTTTATGACTGACTTTATATTCATATCTCATAATTGTAAAATGAATCGTAAGATATATGCTTTGGGAGATAAATCTTGTAATCATAAAATGAATATACATGACTTGGGAAGGTAGCAATTAACTGATTGATGGTCAAGAACAACCACATTGTGCAAAGCATAAACTTAAAAGTTGAGTCACTGAATATTTTAGGGGTTGCATGGGCTAGTCGATTAATGCATTCGCTAGTACTAGTCAGATCAGTGAAAAGAGCAGGTGAAATGTTAGTGTGGAAATACTGTATTTCAGACTAGAGGGACTATTCTACAGTCAGCTGGACAAGACTATGGTGGGAAAAGTGTTTAAAATTGTCTTTTGCTTGGACCGTTGACATTCCTTTACTTGGTATGAATTAGGAAGGTGAATGTGAATTCTTCCTGCAGTTGTTTTTTAAAGCTGAGTGAAAAATATGTAAATCCTAATAAAACCCTTACACTGTGGCATAATGAATACCTTTCTGACCAACGACGTGTATAAGAGCGCATTCAAAGCCACACGTTGCACGTCACTACCCAATCCGTCTAATTTAGACTGAAATCAGTTTTTACTGTCAGACTTATTTTCAGAGGCTATTTCAGGGACAGAAGATAAACAGGATGGAAAAATCTAGCTTCCATGTCACGGATGCATTTTTAAAAATAGGCACTTCCTGTGCAAGTTGAATAGGATACACAGATTTATTCTTTTCCACATTTATTTCACAAATGCAGTTAGTTTTGTTGTTAGCAATGTAGCCAAAAAGCAATGACGCTCAAAATTTAATTTGTGTTCTGTGTATGGCTGTCTATTGAAGTGCGCTTTGACTCTACACTAATGGAAGAACCAATTAGTCGACATTATTGTATCCAAATTTAGAGTAGAAATGTAGCTGGCCGTTATTAGGTTTATTATAATACTGTTTGTTCTGTATTGAGCTTTTTATTTCTCCATCACAGTACAGTGCAGATGAAGGCAGCTTTGCTAGGCATGGCGATCCCATCTCTCAAAGGCTCAGACAGTGAATAGTTTCCTGGATAATGTCTTCATGTCAAAGCCCAGAGGCAAAAAAACACCAAGGAATACCAAGTGGGGAAAAAGAAAACCCAGAAAAAAGGCCAAGTCGTCTTTTCATAGTTTTTATCCCCCTCCTGAACTTCACAGTGAATGAAAAGCCCAGTTGGACTGGCAAGATTTGTACTTTTATTCTTCACAGTGTTGATAAGAAATCAGTTTCAGGCAAGATGAAGCCAGAGGTTGGTGCTTTCCTCCGTCGGGTCCACTACCGCCTGACCTAGTGAGTGTGCTAATGGAGTCCTTGGCTTCACTGAGGTAAATCCACACGTGTAAGGTGCAGTGTGTATAGTGTAGATTAGCTTCATGTCCTTGCCTGTGGAGTAATCCATATGCCAGTCAGTCAGGTGTTTAATTTCCTAAACATGCATGTTATATACGTATAGTCTTCATACTGTTAAAGGAGCTCAAAATACAGCTGTCTCAATTTTAAGTTTATGGGTAACTCTTAGTAGGAAAGTCTGAGCAAGTTTAATGCAAAAATAATCTTCACCTAATATCCTGATTTATGCTTCAGTTCCAAAATGATGTAATGATTCTTGGGAAATTGTTTCATTAATACAATGTACAGGGGTTGGACAATGAAACTGAAACACCTGTCATTTTAGTGTGGGAGGGTTCATGGCTAAACTGGACCAGCCTGGTGGCCAATCTTCATTAATTGTACATTGCACCAGTAAGAACAGAGTGTGAAGGTTCAATTATCAGGGTAAGAGCA
>JAOVVH010000004.1:18577743-18590461 GCA_028566435.1 Scorpiodoras heckelii
GTGGATCATTCTCAGCACTGCAGTGACACTGATGTGGTGATGGTGTGTTAGTGTGTGTTGTACTGGTGTGAATGGATTAGACACAGCAGTGCTGCTGGAGTTTTTAAACACTGTGTTCACTTACTGTGCACTCTATGAGACACATCCACCAGGACAAGAAGGCCTGGCTTACAATCTCTGTTCTAGTTCAATCCAAGGGTGTTCACTTTTGGTTGAGATCGGGGCTGTCTGCGAGCCAGTCAAGTTCTTCCACACCAAACTCACCCAGGTGTGCCTTTAAGGACCTTAATTTGTGCACTGAGACACAGTCATGCAGGAACAGAAAAGGGCCTTTCCCAAACTGTTCCCACAAAGTTGGAAGCACACAATTGTCCAAAATGTTGGTATGCTGAAGCCTTAAGATTTACCTTCACTGGAACTAAGAGGTCTGAGCCAACCCCTGAAAAACAACCCCATAGGATTATCCCTCCTCTCCAAACTTTATGTGGTCTGCCACTTTGTGGTTGAGTTGCTGCGGTTCCTGAAATCTTTCATGTTTCAACAATACCACTTACAGTTGATTGCGGAATATTTAGGAGGGAAGAAATTTCATGAACTGACTTGTTGCAGCGGTGGCATCCTATTACAGTACCCCATTCGACATTAGTGAGCTCTTTAGAATAACCCATTCTTTCACAAATGTTTGTAAAGGCAGACTCCCTGGCTAGGTGCTTGCTTTTATACATGTGTGGCAATGTGACTCCATGAAACACCTGAATTCAAGGATTAAGAGGTGTGTCTGAATACTTTTATCCATATAGTATATATCTTTATGTAAGGCCTGCTTCAATCACTTTGGTGGTCTGCTTTGTGGACTTCTTTTGTTTCACTTCATGTGGCATCCTGTTTGTGTATGAGGATAATTGTGTTTATAGTACCTTTCATAAGTATTCACAACCCTTGAAGGTTCTGTATTTTGGCATGTTGCAACCTCTTTGGTGGCTTCTTTGACTAATGCCCTCCATACTCTATTACTATTTGGTGGATGGTGTCTATGCAGAGTCATAGTTGTGTCATATTAATTCCATTTTTAAAGTAATTTATTTGACTAATTAAACGAATTGTGTGACTTCTGTGGCTACTGTTTGCACCAGAATTACCTTATGGGTTTTATAGCAAGGGGGTAAACAGTGGCGTCAAGTGCAATTTTTTTTCTTCTCTGGCAGCAATGCAGAACTGAATGTAATCGCATGCAATAAGGTACCACCAATTAGTGAACCAAACCCACACAAAGCATTATTTAACCCATTTACAAGCACCAACAATATCGGAAATATTAGAAAACAATAATTAATAACATTTAAATAACTGAACTTATCCGACCCATCAACATTCCAACTGGCATTTCAATCAATAAAATTACCAATTGGAAAGTATATTTTGAAACCTCAGAGGAAAATACTTAATGCCGGTGCAGTGAATTTATTTATTTATTTATTTTTGTAATGTCAAAACCTCAACTTCAACCTCAACCTCAACCTCAACCTCAACCAAATCAGTTAAATGTCTGTTACAAAAATGTTATGTTGTTATGACAAACAATACAAACCATACGTACATTTGACCTTGATCACATGCCTGCTGCTCAATTTGATCAATCTGATCAATCTGATCCAAGCTTTATCCTTTTTCTTCAGTTGAATATGTTGTGTAAAGGTTTTTGTAAAGAAAAAACTGAATCTACTTTCATTAGAAGAAATCACATGAAGTCAACAACAACAAAAAATACAAAAACACAATACTGATACGTTACAAATAAAGATGGACATGTCTGGGGTGCAACCCATTGTGCTCCATGCCACAATCTGGATCAACCAATTCGAAAGCAGCCTCAGGTCACCTGCTTGCCAAAAGTGTAAAGCTCTGCACAGACACTCATTTGTCTGGCACTCTGCATACATGAAATACATGTATACACATGGAAATGAACCAAAAACAAATACAATTTTTGAGAACATTTTGCAATATATAATTAAATTATGTTTAACCCATTTAAGCAGCCTTTCTTCTCTGGATAACTTGAAGCGGGCAGTGCCCCAGTGCCCATACACTGAAAAAAGGGAAAATGTGATCAGTCAGATTTAAAAGAACATGCTTTATAAAGTTTACATAAAAAATATTTTTCTTGTTTCTCATCAAAACATGATTTAACTGCTTAAACTAAATTTAATTTAAACGGAGTTTCTAATTAATATTTTGCATTATGTATACTGAGCATGATTAATTCAAGTAATATTAATATGATCCAATTACATTGTAAAGTCTTGAGAGGATGTTACGGCTGACATGAAGATATAACTAGTCTTAAATTAATGCAATTAAAACATGTGGTAGAACAGTGCATCGGTAAGTGTTACAGTCTCAAATTAATTAAGACTTAATTTAGAGCTTCATGTTCGATGTACAAAAGCAAACTGTGTTAATGTAACTCAATTCAATCATGTGGAATAATGTACTCATTTGAATTAAGTAAATACTTTCGTGTGTATTGACCAGCTGTAAAAGGCGATGAATGCTTATGCAATCACAGCTTTTACATTTTTTATTTGAAAATAATTTTGCATACTATATACGTAAATGTTATATAATATGGGCCATTCTGACTGGGTTTTTGACCTATAATTCTAATGAAGTCAGAATGTGGAAAAGTTCAGTGGGTGAATACCACAAAATTTTTGGCCAATTGACCAGGAAGCAGACATAGCCTGGGTGATAGTAGGAGAAACTAACTGGTGAACTATCACATCACAATGCTTTGGCTGCTTTCATTAACAAGAGCTAAACCAGGCCAACGCTGAAAAAACGGCCGATATTCTTCCTGCTCTCAGACGTCCGAATTCTAATCTTTTTAACAGAGACATGCATTATTTAGTAGAGAAGGGTTATTTAATAAGAGAGTGTTTTTCTTCAGGTTTTATTGGCTGACATAGAATAATCTCTTATAGCTCTATGAAGTGCACGAGGCAGAGAAAGTCACTATAAGTGAAAAGAAAAGAACTGTATGTTGCTTGGAATGGAGTGACAGTGGGAGAAAATGGTTTATTAGCCTCTTTTGGAAAGAAAGAATGCCAAATAAATGGCTGAAAGTTGGAAGGTGAAAGCCATTTTTGATTAAACAGGTTGAAGCAGTTTTTTCTTCATGAGCTTCAAGGCGTAACGAGAAAGCAAATACCTTTGGTTGTCTGAATGACGATGACAAATCTAAGACTGAGATCATTTTAGATGCTTAAAAGGAATAATTGAAAAGCCTATAATATCGACTAATGGTTTTAACTCTGCACCATGGAATCATATCCCAGAATCTGCAGCTTTCCAAAATGGGAAAAAAAAGGCATAAATCGAGGGTAAATTTAATGAGCAGTTTTAACAGTTCATTTCATTGTATCTAATGAGTGTCTTGGTTATCAAAAGTATACCTGTGCATTTTGCTTTCAAGTAATTATGGCATCATTGGGTATGCTTTATGCTTTTCAGCTGCTGAGCAGTAAAGAGAATTAAAAGAGAAAAAAAACATTGTATGATTTATTGTTCATAAGCATTGGTTCTGAATAGCTTCAATTTTTTTCAGTGTCTCTGTAGCTTTCTGGCAATCTCATTGCCATCAAGTGACTTTAAGGTGATTACAATTTACTGTGGTCATTATTTTGTTGCTCAGCATGTTGTATATAATTTAGATGTTTTTTATTTTATAGTCAGGACTTTATCTTCTAGATATTTTCCATTTTTACAGCATTAGTGACAAGTATGTTCTTGCTGCTTTTATATCACCAGCAGGAAAAGACCCTTGATTGCTTCTTTTAAAATGAAATACATTATGTTTATTAGCATGGGAACATCAATCAAATGTGAGTGCAATTAGTTCAGGCAAATGTATTTTGAATGTGTTTCATAAATGAAGTGCTGTCAGTACAGAACAGAGATGAAACGGTTACCGGTTTCACGGTAAACCGTGGTAAAATCAATGACGGTTAGTAGTACCGTTTGAACTTTAAAGTATCGTTAAAACGGCGGTCGATTACCGCAGTGTGAAAAACTCGCTGTATAGAGTCAAACAAAGGCAGAATCATTCTCTCAGATGCAGCGCTGTGTGTAGATATTTCAGCCTTCTAAGAAGACCAAGTCTGAAGTTTGGTCATATTTTGGGTTTTATAAGAATGCAGAAGGAAAGTTAATTGCAGATGACCACCATGTCTGCAGAACATGCCAAAAGAAAATAGTGGCGAAACACATCCAACCTTACGAGTCATCTTCGCGACCACCACCCACTACTTTTTAGAGAATGCAGGGTAAGTTAACTTTAACGTAGAAGTCTGTGGGGACTTTGAAATAGAAGAAATGTCAGTTTATGTGGTTTAACTTATGCTTATGGATCGTTAATAATATAAACTGAAGCTTTTAGCGTAAAAAAAAACACTCAGTGAATCAACAGTGAATCGAAACTAAAGCTTTTAACTAGGGATGTCCCGATCAAGTTTTTTTTGTTCTCGATCCGATCCGAGTCATTAATTTTGTTCCTGATCCGATACCGAGTCTCAAACCGATACTTCTATTTTCTAGATGTTGTCTAGATAAGAACTAGATAATACTGTTCACACAGTGCACACTTCAAGTACACTACACTTTAATCCAATGTATATATTTAACAACTGAATAGCTCTGCAGTGTTTTAGGAAAAAATTGCCTGCATCCAAGCTCTTGCTTAATGTTCTTTTATTTTTTATTTTCTTTTACTTTATTACCTGTATTTTCTACCAAAGCGATAGGCTGGTCATCCAAAGCGATGAATTCAGTGACCCTCTGTGTAATCTTTTTGGCCATGTCACTGTCTCAGGAAAATTTCTCTCTTCTTTTAAACGTTTCTGCTAGCGTATGTTTCTTAGGTGCAGCCTTTGCCTGACTTGCCTGAATAAACTCGCTGTATTCGGCTGAGTGTTTATTTTTTAGGTGCCCTATCAAATTGGTAGTATTGAAGGCAGCTCTGCTCTTTGCAGACATTACACTTCACTGTTGGTCTTGTTTCACTTTTTCCAATTTAAAGTATTTCCAGACAGCAGACATTATAGCCACGTCCTGCCACAAATTGTGCTCTCCGTTTACGTCACCTGCGTGATGACTGACGTAAAACAAAGGATTGGGCTTCAGTAAAGCCGATTCTGATCAGTTAAAAAATGCCTTGATCTGCCCGATTCTGATATTTGAGATCGGATCGGTACATCCCTAGCTTTAACACATATTTCTGTGGAGCAGTGTCTCCAAAATGAGCTCAGAGTTACCAGTCACACAAGCTCTGGACTGAGACGCTGCAAAAATCTTTATCAACAAAAGCTACTTTTTCTCCACTCACTTGCCGTGTTTATGTTCTGAGGGGAGTATCTCAATTCACTCAATGTCCCCTACATAGTGCACTACTTTTCAAACAAACACAATCATCATTGACAAGCAGTTGAGTTTAAAATAGGGAATAACCTATTGTTATTGTTGATTATTACAAGTATTGTAAGCAATACACAAGTAATACTACAAATGTATTGACTATGTCTTTTTAATGTTTATGCAAACAAAAAGTGCATCTTGCTTCCAGTTCTATTTGTGTTGAAATAAAAGTTGGTGAAGCGAGTTTCAGTTTGTCTATCAGTATTTATGTATTTATTTATTTATTTTACTTTTCAACACATTTGAACAATATCACAATAATACCAATACTCCTGATAATTTTGCTCATGATAATTGTGATATGAAATTTTAATATCGTTTCATCTCTAGTACAGAATAATATAAGCAGTATTGCATGCACACTAATATAAATATACTGACAAAGCCATGGCTGTCACTGAAAGAATTTTATTCCCTGATATAAAAGTTTCGAGTTATATTAAGAGATTTTACCATGAACATTGTGATCTTTAAAAAATTTACAGGCAAACAAATAAACAACTAAATAATAATAATTTCTAATAAATACACTAAATCAACCTCTTTAACAGGAACATGTGTACCACTGCACAGTCATGCTAATTATCCAGTCAGCCAATCATGTGGCAGCAGCACAATGCATAAAATCATGCAGATACAGGTCAAGAGCTTCAATTCATATTCACATCAGATTGCATGAGTATTACAGAAACTGCTAAACTCCTGGAGAACAAAACAGTCTGTAGAGTTTGCACAGAATTATGCAAAAAAACATCCAGTAAAAAGCAGGTGGAATGCTTTGCTGATGAGCTAACAGGATATCTGCTGCAGGCAACTTACATAGCCACTCGTTACAACTGTATTGAGCAGAAAAGCATCTCAGAACACAGAATACATCAAATATTGACGTCAATGGGCTACAACTGCATAACACTGCACCAGCTTTCACTTCTGTCTGCCAGCAACAGAAATCTGAACTACAGTGGGAACAGCATCACCAAACTGGACAGATGAAGTGCGGAAAACAGCCTGATCTTTTCCCAATCTTCAAATAACTCAAGGTTTGATGTGTTGTGTGTTCTGAAATGCTTTTCTGCTCACCACAGCGGTTTAAGAGTGGTTCTTTTCCTGTCAGCAAAAGAAAAAAAAAAAAGCATCCAGAGGCACTTAGAAATTGGCATACAACAACAAATGCCTTCTGTTGATTTACTCACTAGATGTTGCACGATTGTATAGCATTGTGCTCACTGCCTCATTTAGCTCCATTTTGTTTTTCATGGTCAAAATGGGAACTGCAATAAGAGTAAATAGAGGCAGATTGGGGCAGGCATCATGCTTAGCCTATGCACATTTTCAGTAGGAATGATGCAGCAGTCAAAACCGTTAATGACTAGGTAGAGGTTTTTACACATCCACTGGACTAGTTCAGAAATAATCCACTGCCTCCAAAATATTGTTTTATATCAAATAATCTGAATTCAGTTGAGTACATTTTCACAAAGAAAGTGTGAATTCAGACACGAAGTGTGCATTCTGTCTGGATGTACAGAATCATTTTATTGTAACATATTGCAAAGAATTAGAGAGGGAATATGGGGATCATATGGAGTAGCTTATGGACAAAAACTTGTATTTAGTGAGCAGTTCAGTTTGGCACAACTGTATTTGGTCCATAAAATTTTGGTTACCTTATGGACGAACTTAATTTGCCTTCTATACTTATGAAGTATTATTTATTAGCAAACCCCATACTTCATCACATTTAAAATAATTTTGATTATCTGATTTTATTGTTGCATTTTGCTCTGGGACTGGAGTTCTGCCCAAATGCTACTACTGCAGCCTTACTCACAGGCAAATGGTTTCTGCAAAACCAATTTTAAAAAATGGTGAGATCAGATTTTGGCAAAAATAAAAACAAAAAAACATGAAATAACCAATTTTAATGACATACCAGTGGAACATATATAATTTCATAGACCAACATACTGAAAGTACTAAAACTGAATAGTGCAACATGAACAACAACGTGAAAGGTTTTGATCTATTATGAGGGATTCCCAAACATTTTGAGGAAATTACCAGAATTTGAGTTTAGGAATGTTCTGTGACACCCAAGCCTTGACCACCTTACATTTTTATTCTAGATTTAGACTATTGTAAAAACTGAACAAGTTATGTTAGTAATACAATTGAACAATTAAAAACCGATGGAATAACCATGTTTTTAAACTATGGGAGGAATCCAGTGCAGACATGGTGAGAATGTGGGCTTCTTGCTGCAAGGTGACGGCACTACCCCCTGCACCACCATGCCACCTGAAAGGGCACATATCAACTTTTGACAGGGACCATCATCTCTAGTGCACACCAAGCAAGGTGGCTCCTCTGTTTTTGCAGTATAGCAAACTACTCTACTTGTTATTTACCATCATGCTTGTAAATCCATATTCAGTAAATGTTTGGGTGTATTTTTACATATACCAACATTTATAAATGTTTAGGAGACATTTTTTGATTTTGAGGAACTATGGACAAAGAAATATATCCATTTCCTATACACTTTGTTTAAGTGAAGCTTGTTTGAACATTAATTGCAGTACCATTTCAAAACAGAAGCACAAAGAATCTGTCTTTGCAGTACAGTATGAGCAATGTTTACATAAATTTGTTGCAACATAATTCAATAAAACAAAAGAGGAGTAATCAATTCCTAGTTTGGGAACCCGTGATCTACTTTAAGAACTCAGACCTATCCTTTACAGTTCCTTTCCATCCCCTGTTAATTTCCTTTTGGCTTTGCAGAAAGCAATGGCTGCAGTGTCCTATCAGAATTTTCACTCCCCCTCACACATGGCAGCTCCAAAGACATTGAACAAATCATTTCACACCACATGCACGACAAATGTTGTATTCCGACGTCAGTATTAGAACTGTGACTTTTCTGTGTGACTGTAGAATCATTCATGCCTTCTCTGGATATGTTACTGATTAGCCTGCATAGACTTAAAGGCATATATTATATAAGAACAATAGATTTGCTTAATCAACTTAACTGCATTCATTACCCGAATAACTGCATGGCAGTCTCATTTTGATCATAGTTTTATTCTATGGTTAAGTACATTTCTCTAAATCTCCATGAATGAAGGGATTGTTCTCCACAAGCAGCAGTCTTGTTTGAATAATGCCGCAATTTTCACGTATTTAATGAAACCAAGTAAAAGGAAAAGGAAGTGAAGTGAGACTTCAGCAGAGCTGAAGCATGCTAACAATCATTTTATTTCTTTTCAGATTGTTTTTTCAGCTCTATTTAAAGCTAATTATAAGCGTTATACAGACACGTGTTTGATAAGTCATAAAACTGTCAGAATGGAACATCATGCAAATGTAGATTACTAATGATTTACTGTGATTTACTAATGATTTACTGTGGCATAATAAAGGTTGACTACAGTGAGACTTGGGGCCATAATGTTGTGTTGGTGCCTTATAGCTCCTGTTACTGTCTGTGGAATTTTACTTGTTCTCCCTATGTCCATGTAGGTTCACTGGTTCCCTCCCACTTTCCCAAAACATGGCAATGGACTTGCTAATCCAAACATGCCTGGATGTAACACAGTCAATGGCAGCTTGTCCACAGAGGCAGGTGGAGCAGAACCCCACCATATACTATACTATACTATATAGACAAAAGTATTCAGACACACCTCTTAATCATTGAATTTATTTGTTTCATAGAGTCACATTGCCACAGGTGTATAAAATCTAGCATCTAGCCGTGCAGTCTGCCTTTACAAACATTTGTGAAAGAATGGGTCGTTCAAAAGAGCTCACTGAATTTGAATGTGGTACTGTAATAGGATTCCACCATTGCAGCAAGTCAGTTCATAAAATTAACGAATTGATCGCGATAAAAAAAATAATAATGCCACTAAAACTTTTAATGCAGATTAAAAATTTGTTAAATTACACAAACCAGAAATTGATCATTATGTTACTTGTTTTAGGCTGCATTCCTATCGCAAGGGCCCCTAAGCTGTATCCCTGCTCCCTACATACTGCACAGGGTACAGAATCCCAAGCGCTCTTCATAGGGAACTCAGTAGCTAAAACGGCTCTATTTGGATGCCCTGCAACGTCAGCAACAGCAGACAGCATCAGGGTTGAGCCTTGATTACATTAGCACTCTGTATTTAGCTGTATTTAGCATGATAAATCAAACAACAATGTTCAGACTAATTTTGTATGCCTTAGGCACATTTGAAATAAATGTGATGAAATGTATATGAATTGTGGGTAAATGTATTTTAACTTTGTAATGTATGTTTTTGTTGTTTCTTCTCATGCACAGTGCTCTGATCGATCGTGCTGAATGTTAGGATCTCCTAGCTCATTAGCTATAATAAACATTGCTAAAGATTGAAAGGTATAATGGAGAACAAAGAAGTTGTAGCTCTTTTTGTGTTTCTATATTTTTGTATGTTTGGTGGAGGAGGGATAATGCTATGGGGTTGTTTTTCAGGGGTTGGCCCAGACCCCTTAGCTCCAGTGAAGTGAAATCTTAAGGCCTCAGCATACCAAGACATTTTGGAGAATTGTATGCTTCCAACTTTGTGGGAACAGTTTGCGGAAGGCCCTTATCAGTCCTGCATGACTGTGCCACAGAGCACAAGTAAAGGTCCATAAAGGCACAGTTGAGTGAGTTTGGTGTGGAAGAACTTGACTGGCCCACACAGAACCCTGATCTGAACCCCATCAGACACCTTTGGGATGAACTACAATGGAGATTGCAAGCCAGGCCCTGTTGTCCTACATCAGTGTCTCACCTCACAAATGCTCTTCTGGATGAATGGGCAAAACTTCCCACAGACACACTGCGAAATCTTGTAAAAAGCCTTCTCAGAAGAGTGGACTGTGTTATAGTCAAGTGAAGTCACCTTTATTTTTATAGCACATTTAAAAGACAGCCAGTGTCGGCCAAAGTGCTGCACAAGAAAATCAACTTAAAACACAATGCATAAAACAATCGTATCAAACCAAACATGAAGACAAGACAAAGACATACAGGTCACTAAACATATGATCTTTAAAAGGACTCAAATGCCTGAAAAAATGAATAAGGTTTTAAATTTGACGTAAAATGGTCTATTGTAGGGGAATCCTTTATGTAAGTTGGTAGACTGTTCCAAAGACTTGGGGCGGCTACAGAAAAGACCTGATCACCTTTGGACCTCATCCGTGCGCGTGGAATGGTGAGGAACAACTGGTTGGAAGATCGGAGGGATCATGAGGTGGAGTGGTGATGGTGCAAGTCGGAGATGTAGTGTGGTGCCAGGCCGTGCAAGGCCTTAAAAACAAATAATAAAACTTTGAACTCAATTCTGTATTTTACTGGTAGCCAGTGTAGTGATGCAAGTACTGGAGTAATACTTTTCCATTTCTTTGTACCAGTTAGAAGCCTTGCAGCTGCGTTTTGAACTAGCTGTAGACGTGACAACTGGACTGCCAGATTCCCAGGCACAGCAAGTTACAATAATCAATACGAGAAGTGACAAATGATTCCAACTGTTGTTTCCAAAGCATTAAAAGACAAAATGTTTGACTATACTTCGCAGTTGATAAAAGCTACTTTTCACAATGCTGTTTATTTGTTTCTCAAACGTCAGAGTAGAGTCAAAGATAGCGCCGACATGGCTATGTACGTTTGACAGTAGTGGCCTCATTTCATTAGCTACAGCTCTAGCTTGCTCAGGATTTCCGAAGAAAATAATGTCTGATTTGTCTTCGTTTAATTTGAGTAAGTTCTCAGACATCGAGCATTTTATATCTTGCAGGCAATCCAATTTGCAGTTATAGCTGCAGAGCTGGGACCAACTCCATATTAATGCCTATGGATTTAGAATTTAATGTCATAAAATCTCCTATATATATAATGTGTAGGTGTCCGAATACTATATAGTGTAGGTCAGCCATTCAGCAAATGTTAATCTTCATAATGTCTTTATCACAATGCCTTTATTTAAATTATTTCTCAACTTTGTTGTTCCACTGATTTGCTCACCTTTCTAGATGTTGCACAATTGTAGGGCAGCATGCTCACTGCTCCATTTAGCTCCATAGAGATTATTGCAGCTTGTAGTCAAAAATGGGAACTACAACAATTACTAACAAGAGGCCTGTTAAGCGGCCCACTAGATGGAGGCCCACTAGTTGAAGCCGTATTATGTGTAGTGGAGTGATGGAGATCAGGTATATCAACAGAATCTGTTATATCTCTTGTCTGTGGTCCCCCAAAGCTATTACATCAGGCAATATTCAATAGTAGTCTTATAGATTACAATGTAAAACAGCTAGCCAAAGTAAATTAATTTAATTCTAAACCATTTTTAAACCATCAGTGGAATAAAAATGCATCAAGAAATTTGTTCTGATCAGTAATTGATATATCAATTATTTATGACATCCCCAAGGCCTCACTATATCTAAAATTGTGCAAAACATGTTGCTAGACTGTGGGATGACTATATGTTGTTGACTCTCAACTGCCTTTTATGAGGCTATGCTAATATTCAGCTTGTGAAAATACTCATTTGTCTCATCTCAGTCATTCATTATCTAAGCTGCTTATCCTACTCATTATGTAAGCCGCTTATCCTCTACTGGGTCACAGAGGGTGCTGGAGCCTATCCCAGCACTCTTTGGGCAGAAGGCAGGGAAACACCGGGGACAGGTCACCAGTCCATCGCAGCACAGACACACAGAAAGACACATTCACACACACACTCACCTGGGGGTAACCGCCCCCCCCCACACACGGGGAGAACATTAAAACTTCACACAGAATGGACCCTGGCTGACCACGCAGGAAATCAAACCCATGCATGCACTACCCACTAGACCACCATGCTGCCCTTATAAAAGTACATTTAAATATATTTGCTATATACAGTATTACACATAGAACGGCTAGTCATTTAGCTTTTGACATTGCTAGGCATTTCATCTTGCTTTTCTTGTCATTTCTCTCTTGTTCTGTATCTGTAATGTTCAGTCTTCTGCCTGGGTTGTGCTGCTACAGTCTATAGCACCATGGTGCATTTAGATGTATAATCAACACACCTACTAGGTCTTTAATGAAGGCCATCTGGGAGTGAGTTCATATTAATTACCTTTAGAAATGAATGTATTCAGTGCTTCGCTCTTGAGAGTTCCTTATTTAATCAGTGGCTAAGTCCATGGGTACAGTTTAGAGAAAAGAAGAAAA
>JAOVVH010000004.1:18631049-18641619 GCA_028566435.1 Scorpiodoras heckelii
GACATGTGCGAGTGTGCGTGAGAGTGGCTGTACACGTCTCCTAACCTCCCTCGTCATCCCTTTGCGCAAGCACACCCCCATGTGCTGTAGTACGTCCATTTTTTAGGTGAAGCTGGTTCCCTCTCAACTCTCGCCTCTCTCACTCTCACTCTTCTGCCAGCAGTTCATAATGTATCCATTGTGTGTGCTGGCACAATGAGCTAGGATCATAGAGTGAGAACCTCATTTAGAGTAATAATGATCATCATGATGAAGATGATGATGATGATGTTGATGATGATGATGATGATGCTAATGATGGATTGGAAGACAGTGAGAGCAGCTCTCCATGTTAACCTCTTTTCCCTCTTCGTCTCAGTGCTGTTTGCATGCTCCCGCTGTCTGTAACGGAGCTCCATGTTATTCTTTAGTCTTCTATTCATTTTTGCAGTAAAAAGAATATCCAAGGAATGTGCCAGGAAACCGGGCAAGAAAATGTGTAGAAAAGGAGGTATGTATGCACTGACATGATAAACCAAAAAAAAAAAACAAGACAAAAGATCTCCCCTCCATCGCACAGTTTATTAAAAAATACTATAAGATCTATGCTCCTCGATTGGCTCGCCACCGATTCCATCTATTAGGAGTTAAACGGGACCCTGCCCACTCTTATATTGGATGAGTGCACGTTGAACTTGCAAAATGTAATCTCAATTAAAAGAGACGTTATCTGAATTCAATTGGCTTACACTAGCTAAATCGATAATGGCTTCATCAAGATAATGCCCCACACACACTCCATTCCCTCTGTGCCCTCCCACACGACATGGCTTGCACCGTGTCTACTGACCTTCCTCTTGATATAGCCTCTATTATTAATGTAGTCGTTTACGATTCCACTTTGACCTTCCTTGCTATGACATGCCAAAAAAACAGAAATTATGAAAAAAAAAAAAAAAAAAAAAAGGACATGGCTGAGATGCCGACACGTAAACGGAGATGGCAGATGGAGCGGAGATGGCTGTGGCCCAACTTCCTGTCTGTTTTCTCTTAACCTCTAGCCTTCATCCACCCCCTGCCACCGAGGTTAACATTTCCCTCTTCTGTTTCGACCTTTCCTGTCCTCTTACTTATTTCTCTAATCCGCACTAATCAAATATTTCCTCCTTCAACACACTCAGCAGTCATTACAACACAAGCCCTTTTAAAATCCACCAGCTTCCTTCATCCATTAAAACATGGTGTGTTTGTCAGAGCTATCTGTTTGCAGACTTTTGGCAGCTGGCGAAATTCGCCCGTGGCCCACAAAGGATTAACATTTCACATAATCAAATCATTTGAAATGAAAACCAAAAAAAAAGAGAAACAAAGCGAGTGGAAGCCAGTTGGGAGACTCGTAGTATTGTCTTGTTGTTCCTAGTTTTATTTAGCCTACAATGTGAAAATATATGGTGTGTAATGTGGCTAAGTTTATACTATTCATGGCTAAATGTTTACAATGCTTCAGCAGTTCTGCTGTTCATTTGCCTCATTTCAGCTGTAGAGAAAGCCATTCACGGATCACTGCATCATCATTATCATAAATCAGACCTGATCTCGGGTCAGAAATCTGATCCACTTGGAGTGAATAATGAGAAATGATTTTGTTTTTGCAGTGTGTAAACATTATGCAAACTGGCTCATATTTTCTTTCCTGCTCTGTCATCAGGTTTTATTTATTCACTTGAATTTATCCTAAAAATATCAAAAAGTCTTGATTGATGTAATGTTTAACTGAGTGTAAATGAGCTTAGTGCTAATTGGTGGTTGATGTTAAATGTAGCCCCTGGGCATTAGATGAAGCACACACTGATGATTTTAAACACACTTTGTTGCATGAAGTCATTGTAAAAGTGGGGTGATTTATTTATTTATTTATTTATTCATTCATTTGTTTGTTTGTTTGCAGAGTTGACAAGTTAAAGAGGAATGGATTTATTTCATGGATTTACTGTAACCTCTTTCCTTTTCTTATGTTTCTGATAGGAACATTGGTTTAACCATACAAGTTATGTGAATTATTTTCTGTACAGTGCACTTTAACCTATTGTCCAGGTTGTATCTCAGGGAGACTGATCAGAAAAAAAGGCACTTGAATGAATAAATGATTTTTCTGTAGCCTAAAATAATGTCCTTAAATAATGCTGATCATAATTCAGAAAAGCGCCACTACATGCCAAGGTAAATGTTCGGGGGCCTGGGAAAACCCTTCACATGAACACATTTCTGAAATTACGTTCTGCCATTTAACCTTTCACTTACCCCCATAAGTGAGAACAGAGAAAATTTAATTCTACTGAATGACACCCCATCAACCTATACATTTATTACTTAATCTACTTACGGAAAAAAACGCCATTACCCCCAAATTTTAAAGAATAAACAGTTTATAGTGAGAAATTATGTCTTATTTTAATTATTAGCATCATCCATATCAGTCTCTGTGTCATCACCTGATGTGAAAGTCTCTCAAAGATTGCTTTCATGTGCTGTCAAGTTAACGTTTATCAGTACAATCGGTGTCTGGTTGCAAACTAAATTGATTGTATAGTTTAATAATAATAATAATAATAACAATAATAATAATAAAAATTGTCTTTAAACAAAAAAGTCACCAAATCAACAATTATAAGACTTACTTTGTTAAACAACATCTGCATCTGCTGTACAAGTCCCTGTGTATGAGCTTTTACTATAAAACAATAACCTATTAGAACGAGCTCATTAATATTAATATTCATGTTATAGCCAGAGCTACTTGTATAGCTGTAATATGAAAATAATGCACACCTTCTGACCAATCAGATCTGAGCATTGAACAGCACTGTGGAGGAACTGAGAGTGAATATAAGAGATACGAGATTTTATATAAGAATTGTTTTTTTGCAATTTTGGCAAAGAAAGGTAAACAGTGTTTCATCTTTTGTATATTTGATCAGACAAAATAATAATATATTATAATACACTTCCTGGCCAAAAAAAGGTCACACACTCTAATAATTCGTTGGACCACCTTTAGATTTGATTACGGCACGCATTCGCTGTGGCATCGTTTCCACAAGCTTCTGTAATGTCACAACATTTATTTCTGTCCAGAGTTGCATTAATTTTTCCCCAAGATCTTGTATTGATGATGGGATATTTGGACCACTGCACAAAGTCTTCTCCAGCACATCCCAAAGATTCTCAATGAGGTTCAGGTCTGGACTCTGTGGTGGCCAATCCATGTGTGAAAATGATGTCTCGTGCTCCCTGAACCACTCTTTCACAATTTGAGCCTGATGAATCCTGGCATTGTGGTTTTCTTAAGGCTACACAGCTGTTTAGTCCCAATCCCTTGAGTTCCCTTTGCACTGTGCATGTGAAAATGCTCTTACTTTCACTATTAAACATATCCCTGAGTTCTACTGTTGTTTTTCTATGATTTGATTACACCAAAAGTTTAAGTGATCGCCGATCACGATCATTCAAGATTTTTTTCCGACCACATTCTTTCCTGGAAGATGATGTTTCCCCACCTTCCACTTTTTAATAATGCGTTGGACAGTTCTTAACCTGATTTTAGTAGTTCCAGCAATATCCTTAGATGATTTCTCTGCTTGATGCATGCCAATAATTTGAATCTTCTGAAACAGATTAAGATCTTTTCCACAAGCACATGATGTGTCTTTCAACATGGTTGTTTAACCAATGAGAAGTGCTGTCACACAATTAATTTTGTAAATCGTGCATTAATCATTAATCAACATTTTTATTTGCATTGGACATGCAGCTAGGCATCGTAGGGCCATTGAAAATGTTGCTGCCATTTATCACTGGTCTATTTTAAGAGGGAACATGGGTATGTCACTTCGCTGGAAGTTCTGTTATGCTGCTGCTACATGACTGGCTGATTTCGATTTTACCTCAGAGACCCGCCCCCACCAATGGAAGGCAAGGAGTTTGTGTGTGTGTTATGCGGATCCGTCACCTTTGTCGTCTCCATCGCTCATTAAACTGATGTAACATACAAAAATATAGCAACCCGAAAAGAGCTACAACTTCTTCATTCTCCATTGTTCCTTTCAATCTTTAGCAATGTTTATCATAGCTAATGAGCTAACATTCAGCACGAGATCAGAGCACTGTGCACAAGAACCAAAATACATTCATCACCCACAGTTCAGAGACGTTTCATCAAATTTATTTTAAAAGTGTCTACAGCGTACAAAATTAGTCTGAACAGTGCTGTTTGATTTATCATGCTAAAGTGCTGTAACGAAGACATGATCCTCTGTTGAAGACGTCGCAGGACGTCCAAATAGAGCCGTTGACCGAGTTCCCTATGAAGAGCTCTTGGGATTCTGTACCCTGTGCAGTGTGTAGAGAGCAGGGATACAGCTTGGGGACACTTGCAATCAGAATGCAGCCTAAAACGAGTGACGTAACGGTCAGTGCGTAATGTAACAAATTTTTTATCTGCATTAAAATTTTTAGTGGCATTAATTTTTTTAATCATGATTAATTCTTTAACACATTAACGTTAACATGTTAATTTGACAGCACTAATATATTTCCAACATTAATTGGCAGCAGTTTGTTGAATCAACTCCCACTTTACAGAACTGTTTAAGCAGCTTTGGCCTTGAGCCAGATGCCTTTATTTTTTAGTACCAAGAGCACTTCAGGGATGTATCCTTTCATAAATTGTCATATGCATTTTGACAGGACACAAACACCTGCTCCAACCAGCCATAAATTGAGATGCTGTCAAGTCAGGCATTTGCGCTGAAACTCAGAGAAGGATTTATGTAATGTTGATTCTCAGATCCTGAGCGTCAGAAGTTATACAGGTGTGAAAACCTGGCGATATTATTGTGTGTAATTAGGAAGCAAATTACAAGAATGTATCTCTCGGTTGATGAACTGCAAGAAAAAAGAAGAGATTGAAGGTCTCAGTGCTTTAGAGAACCTTTATATAATAGGCAGCCACCTACAACCATTCCCGTATTCACCCACACCTTTTCTCGAATCAATATTGCTTTCAGATGTTACGGATTTACAGTTTGCGAGGTAGGGATGAACTTCACCTTCACATATCTTCTGTAGAGTCTGCTGTTGCTATGGAAATTTAACTAATGAGTAGCAGCATATGACAGTTTTATGAAGATGTGGGAATGCAGTAAAACCAAGTAGTTAAATTCCACACAGAAGTTGAGAGGTGAAAACGCTTTTAACATTTGGTGTTTATTTCACCATCTGCCATTATGGTTAAACTGGTTCGTTAGATGCTGCACATTGTTGTTGTTCATAAACGATGCGTAGTTTACTCAAAAAAAAGTTTCTTTTTGTCTCACAATGTTAATGAAAGTGGAAAGTACATGAATCCATGTACCCACAACTCAGATCCACTCCAAAATAGTATTAGTATTAGCAAATAGTATTAATGGGTTCTTCTTTTGCCTACATTTTACTCTTCTACCAAGTTTCATGAACAATGGCGCTGTAATATTTCCATAATCCTGCTTATAGCAGACAAACAGCAAAACCAACAAACCATATTAAAAGTAATGAGAATGAAATTCCTGCTCTCTATAGGGCTTACTGGGGTGTGTTTCAGTCCTGGGAACAAGAAGAAATCTCACAGAGCCAAGTCAGGGCTATAAAGTGGATGTGGAAGGACTGGAATGTTTTTCTCAGCCAAAAGTCCTCTGGCAGATAGTGAAGTGTGCCTTTGTGTGTTGTCATAATGGAGGATCCATGAAGACGCGATCTGATGCAAAACACTCTTCTTCAAATGCTCCAAAATGCCAAGGTAATATGTTCCATTTACTGTTTGGCCTTCTGGTATGAATTCTTTATGGATGATCCGTTGAGAATCAAAAATGACGATGAACAGTGACTTGATTTTTTATTTGTTCATGCAAAATTTCTTTGGGCGAGGTGATGTGGTCGTGTGCCGTTCAGCACTTTGTCCGTCTTTCTCAGGATCGTACTCAAACATCCATCATTTATTTCCTGTGATCACTCTGTTCAGGAAATTGGGATCTCTTATTAAACAATCCAACATTTGCTCCAAACTTGCTTGCATTGTTCCAGTGATGAGGCACTTCAGCAGGGTTTCACAAAAACAAATGTCTGGGCACTGCAAATGCTAGAACACAACTGAAAAGGGTCCTACTGTTTATCTGAGATCCCTCTCTAACTGACATTGAACCACCATCCCCATGCATAAGCCCTACGGAGTGCAGGAATTTTGTTCTCATTACTTCCCGGACAGACCTTTTATATGATTAAAAATGTGCGATGACTTGTTGTATAATGGGGAAACTGAAACAAGAATCTAATACCATAGACAGAATAATCGTCTGTCTTTTCTCAAATGTAATTTGAGTACTTATTAACTTTCTGCCTTATTCTGGTCAGGATGAGATTGTCCCTGGAACAATGGGTGAAAAGCAGGAATACACCCTGGAGGGGATCCCAGCATTGCAGGCGCACATTCGCATCATGGGGCAATTTTTTGAATAACCAATACACCTACCTGCCTGTCTGCAGAAGGTGAGAAGAAGCCGGAGAACCTGGACGAAAGCCACATGGACCTGAGAAGAACGTGAGAGACAGGATCTCAGGATCAAACCCAGGAGCAGGGAATCATGCCATCTCGTCCTCAAGCAAAATATAACATTAATATCAGATACACCAGCCAACCCGCTGAATGATTTGGATCAACAAGAATATATTGAACCCAGGTAGCTGCTCCTGAAATGCCACCTTCCTATAAAATCTAATGTCACTCCTCATTTCGCACAGCTGCTCCAACTAATGAACAGCTTCAGCGACATCCAAACACAACATCAAGGTGCAGGATAGGATTTAAACTCGACACACCAGATGCCATATTGAGGATTGCTCTCTACTGAAAATGCTACCCCAACAACATTACATTCATTTTACTGCTTGTGACAATATGGTAGCATTAAAACATCCAGTCCGCCCCAAGCTACCCACTAATCTATAAGAAAAGTCTTACTAGCATTGTGTTAACGTATTAAGCATCTGGCATACAAGCATAATTAGTCCTGCTTTCCTGCAAGCTAAGGCAAAAGTCTAAGTTTTCATTCAGTACAGAAGATGATATTTAATGCTGAAAGAGCCACAGTTACTGGTGATTTTTGAAAAAACTGTAAAACAGCACAAGCAATCAAAGGGACGCTGTTGGACAAAGACAGCAAGCTTAACCGTCTGTGATTAAAACTGATCTACCAGGTTCATTAATGACCTACCTGAAAATGACTTACCTTAAAAATAACTATTTTATTATAGAATAATAAAATAATTTGACCTATTTAAGTAACAGTAAACATGGCAAAATATTGATCTGCCTAAAGCAAATACAATTAAGTAAACTTTTATTAACTTGAAAAATGTTGCTATATTTAAACTGCTATTATTTGCCAAGAAAAGGGTGTATTTATATGTCAAAATAAAGCTGCAAAGGGTGGGCCGACATCGTGTTAAACCCTATGGATTAAGAATGGGACGTCCCTCAAGTTCGTATGCGTGCCAAGGCAGACGAGCGAATACTTTTGGCAATATACGTAGTGTAAGTAAATAAATTAATTTATTAATAATATTAATAATCAATAAATATATTTTCAAAATCATTTGAAAAATAAAACCTATATTAATGCTCAAAATAACTAATAAATAAATTAAAATACAAAATAAATAAAGTTTGCATTTTTATGTAAAAAAAATGAGAAAACAGTTCTATATTAATGCTCAAAATAATAATAAATAAATAAATCATTAAATTTGCATTTTTTATGTAAAATATTTTTTGAAAATTGAAAACTTGTCAAAATGAACTATTAAAGCAACATTACATAAGGTTTAAAATCAATCATCAGCCAAAAATATTCTCACATTACTTACCTTAAAAATTTTGCATAGTCTAATAAAATAATTACACTTTTCTAAATAACAGTAAATGTGGCAAAATATTGATTTGCCTAAATCAAGTACAATTAACTATACTTTAAAAATGTTGCTATATTTAAACTGCTATTATTCACCAAACAAGTTTTTTTACATTTTTATGCTTAATAAATAAACAAATAAAATAAAATGAACATTAAAGAATCATTAAGCACAGTATGGAAATTTTTAAAAATGTAAAAGTTGTCAAAATGAACTATTAAAGCAACATTATATACAGCAATTTTCCTTAAAACAACAGGGTCAAAATCATTTCGATGGTACTTGTCATAGGGAGAAGTGTACAACTATCAATCTTCGGCTGCTAGAAGCAGCAGCTAGCTCAATTTCCTCAGTAATGCTGATCATGGCACAGCTGAAGACACCAAAGAGGACGTTGATGGAGGAAGTGAGGACGAGAAAACGAGAGCGCAACTGAGCAAGAGACCGAACTAAAGTAAATCTTGGCCTGTATTTTACTCGTTGGTGAGAGTTAAAAGACTTTATGCAAGACAGATCCTGAACTGTCATTCTTTCTATTGGACTAGTAAATGGGAAACTAGAAAAGTTGGGACACTTTATATTTTAGCACTACAATGCCAGGCCTCATTCTGCACGAGTTACAACAGTGTGACTTGACAGGTCTGCCTGCAGTCCAGTTCTGTCTCCTACTGAAAATGTATGGAGCGTCATGAAGAAGAGAATCAGACAACAGTGACCACGGACTGTTGAGCAGCTCAAATCTTGTACACAGCAAGAATAGGCAAAAAACTGTAGTTGCAAAACTGCAGCAAGAATCTTAAATTCCCAAACCATTAAAAAGTATAATTTAAAAAAATGTGATGTGACATTTACAGCATTTGACAGACACCCTTATCCAGAGTGACTTACATTTATCTAATTTTACACACCTGAGCAGTTGAGGGTTAAGGGCCCAACAGTGGCAGCTTGTGGTGCTGGGATTTGAACTTGTGACCTTCCGATCATTAGTCCAATGTTTTAACCACTGAGCTACCAGTGACCCAGTGGTAAAACACGCCTCTGTCCCAACTTCTTTTTGAATGTCATTTTCTAAATTTCCGAAAACACTGAAAATCTTTTCTTTGTCCTTTTGTCCATTAAATAAATGTTCAAGTGAATTAACTAATTACAGATTTCAATTGTTATTGCATTTTTAGAAAGTGTCCCAACTTTTCTGGAAATGGGGTTTGTAAATGTGAAAGAGGACTTTTTTAAAAAAAATAGGATTTAGCAGATATTTGGCACCATCACCTTTTTTTTCTCAACAACCATTAGGGGAAAAAAAACACAAAACATTCATTTGGGGAAAAAATTATACTCAATGCTTAAAATAATCATTGTACACATTCATGTTTGCTTATTTTGTGAAGGGTGCCAATAATTCTGGAGTTGGCTTTTTTCAGAAAACATGCATTCAGGCATCAGGTCATGATATAGTACATGGACACATACAGCAAGCCTTATCTTGTGCAGCTTATTTTTGTATTTGGACAGTGATTGCATTTCAGAGCGACACAACTACAACATAGTGATGAAATTCAAAGACAGTGCGATGGAGGATTAGATCTACTCCTCAGTTGACAAGTCAGCATTTGAATTCTGGACAACACAATGAAAGTTCTGCTTTTCAGTGTAGCACGTTGTGCTTCTGTCAAATCTAAATCAAATGTATTACGCTTCGCATGAATGCTTTTCTGTCTGGTTCTGAATCTCCTGCATTTCTATGTAGCAGATGAAAACACTCCGCAAAATCAAAACACACTGAAGCCCAGCTGTGAGACGGAGACATTTTATTACCCATGCATCCAGTCAGGCGCAGCATCTCCTTCGTTTCCAGGCTGATGTGGTTCTAATTTGAGTATGGGATACTTAATGGTGTTGTAAGATGTTTGGCAGAGTCACACAGCTGCCGTTCGTCCGTTCTGCTCTTCAGCTGCTGTGCTCTTGTAGCGCCTCTGCCATGAAGAGCCTGCCGGGGTTCTGAGACGTAAACTCCTTCACGTTCTGACAGTAGCTGTTGATTTGTCCTTGAGAGGTGAAAGGAAGCATGCATGTGTAAATGATATGCAAATGAGCAAAACAGCATATGCAAAAGGATAAGAAGTGAACTTTTAATCAAACGGTGTTCAATTACGACGCCACTGGAACTTTAGTGGAAACGTTGCACAACAATAATCTAGGGATTGGAATCGAGATGAGTGATTCTGTGATTGAGGTGTCTGATATTTATATGTTTTTAGATAAATAATACTACATTTACATTTACAGTATTCAGCCGACGCTCTTATCCAGAGCAAGTTACAAAAGTGCTTAGTCATTAACTTGGAATATCCAAAGCCAGTGCTGGCAAACCTGAATTCAAGGTACCTTGAGCTATGATACTGCTAGAAATGAGCCATACAATACCTAACAGAAACAATTACAAGTAAAAGCAAGGCCTATAACCTGAAAGTACTCCTAAGCGATGCAAAACCTGTGGAGATTGATAAAACTGCTAAATACAGGGGTTGGACAATGAAACTGAAACACCTGGTTTTAGACCACAATAATTTATTAGTATGGTGTAGGGCCT
>JAOVVH010000004.1:18641719-18663234 GCA_028566435.1 Scorpiodoras heckelii
ATAATCGCTGAAATGCCAGCTGGGTTTCTGGCGCTAATCGAAACGCATCACCTGACCGCTCATTTACCGCGCAAACCTGAACCCGACCCGAGCCCGAGTAAACTGACGGAAATTAAGCCTGCACCTGACCCGACCCGTTGGGTCCTGACGGGTCCCATCGGGTTCGGGCAAAGATCTTCAGCTCTAGTCCCAATCCCTTGAATTCCCTTCGCACTGTGTGTGGAAATGCGCTGACATTCACTATTAAACATATCCCTTAGTTCTACTGTAGTTTTTCTACGATTTGATTTCACCAAACGTTTAAGTGATCGCTGATCACCATCATTAAAATTTTTTTCCGACCACATTCCTTCCTCGAAGATGATGTTTCCCTACTGTCCTTCCACTTTTTAATAATGCGTTGGACAGTTCTTAACCCAGTTTTAGTAGTTTTCAGCAATCTCATCTCCTTAGATGTTTTCTCTGCTTGTTGCATGCCAATAATTTGACCCTTCTGTAACAGATTAACATCTTTTCCACGACCACAGGATGTGTATTTCGACATGGTTGTTTAACAAATGAGAAGCTACTCACTGCATCAGTTAGGGTTAAATAAATTGTTGCCGGCTGAAACATAATCACCCATGCAGTAATTATACAACGGGAGGCTCTTACCTATTTGCTTAGTTAAATCCAGTTGGTGACCTTTTTTTGTCCAGACAGTGTATAAAGTACATAATAAGGTAATGTTTGTACTTTGCTGAACTACAGTGTGTAAACACAACATGTAGAGCTGCCAATGTACAGTTCTGCCACTGATTTTTGGTAAGAAGGCGGGTATAAATTTTCAGTATTTCACAAAAAAGCCAGAAGGGGACAACATCAGGACATTAACTGACTGATCATATGATGCTTGCAAAAATGTGCGTGACTCAGTTTCTAATTTTGGTAATGTGTTCAAATTTAACAATGTAACAACTCAGTACACACATGTACTGAGTGATATGTCCTGTGTGATGTAAATATTCTTTCTCCACACACAGAGACTCTCTCTCTCTCTCTCTCTCTCTCTCTCTCTCTCTCTCTCTCTGTCACACTCTTTCTGTCCTAGTTTTGCAATGGTTGACAGGAGTCTGGTGGGAGGTGGGCTGTGATGTAGGCTTCCAACTGAGAACTGAGGCAAGAGTGGATTCTTACAGCCACAATCTTACCCTCTTTCACCCCCCCCCCCAGTCTCCTTCATTTATTTTCTTCTCTTTCTATTGTAAGTCCATCTCGATCACCTTGCCTAGAGCCCTGTCTCGTTATGCTCTTGGGGCAGCTTAAGTCCAATGGTTACGTCAATATTTACACAGAGATAGTTACGAGAAAGTTAATCCATTCAGATTATGCAAATTAGCTGCATGTGCTTCATGCATTCGAGGTTGCCAGATTTCTGATGTGCTCTGTAAAGCAAAGTGCTGGATGTTTGTACGATAAGTTGACCTGCCACTCATTTGCTACACATTGGGCTCATTTTAAATTCACACACAATTTTAGTCATGAAACTTTCACTTTGCTTAAGATTCACTGTCTCCTAAGACATCCACCATGCCGGGGGAAAAAAACCCATTATGTGTATTTAAAGTAGGATGTCAACTTTTTACAAAGGAGGCCACTGTCATTAGGAGGTGCATTGTCATTTTTAATAATTTGTAATAATCCACTGTATTAAGGACTCTTGTAAGAATTCTTGAAAGGTTACTGGTTTCCAGGTTTTTTGCAGTCTCCATTCCTCATTGTTATCTTTAAATTTTTTTGTCTCGCCATGATTTAAATATCATTCTGTAAATTAATTTGCAGGTGTAGTCAGTAAAATGAAAGTGTTATCTAACTGTTTAGATGTCTGTGTAAACCCAATCTGCTGCTACCTTCAGGTAAAAGGAGGCAGAGCAACTTGTTGACCAGTGGACAACCTATCATACGTTGTAAAAGAGAAGCCGTGGGCCAGCTGAGGTCTATCCACAGGCTTCGTTTGGCCCGAGGCTGGACTTTTGATACCTCTGCTTTAAATGGATGATACAAACATTAATAAATTATTGGAGTCATATTTATGCATGTAAAGATTTTACAGCTCAAAACATATTATAGTTACATCAGACTGTCAGACAATGGCACTGGACTTAATACTGCTCTTTACTCAGTCCAGCATTGCAAATAATCTGTAACTGAGATATGCCTTGGCTTTACTTTGCCTCTGTTTCACTTGGTCCATTTTGCTTGTCCGTACCCAACTGCAATTATTCCCACCGACCCCTCACAATACACTACTAGCCCCCCATCCCCAGCTCCACAGGTCTCCATTCAAATTATATAATTTGGTTGTAAATCCTGGTCAGTTAACACCAAGATTCATGTATGGAACGTGCAACGCATAAAGGCTGCGACACGAAAGGAAGACAAAGTGGAAAGCCCTGATTTAATTTTTCATTCATCTTGTTGTTAATATGATGTCGGCACTAAAATAACAGTGTGTGGTATTTACACTATGCCATAAATGCATCCCACTGTCTGAGAGGGATGCAAGCTCCTGGGATAAGGAGGTTTTTTGTGAAGACAGGTGACAATGCGATATAAATTTGCAGCTTTGCTTACAGAGCATGAGCATATACCTTCATGCTAAACAAACCATATCCCAGACCCTCTTTTTCTGGAGGACTTGTGTATGGTCGGTGTCCTCGGTCGCACCCTGAAAACACCTTGAGTTCTGAAAACCAACAACAAAACACTCAATTGCTGCCAAGTCTCACATAAGAAACATCATAATAGTGCTTAAGTGCATATTTACATCTGAGTTTTGAATCCTGATGTGCACAATTTTTACATTAAATCCTCTGGTGCATAACTGAACTCAGACTGAATACAGCCTGTAATTCAGTCTGCCTCTTGAGTATTGTGTGTGTGTGTGTGTGTGTGTGGTTTATTGTTTAGGAGGAATATAGCAGGCAGGTGAATGTGGGTGGAGCAGAATATTGAAAGTGCAGCATGATGCTGTTTGTCTCTTCTTGCATCTCTGCTGTCTGACTCACCCAGAAAATCAAACATGAATTATTCCCGGAGTGATCAAAATGGCCCGTTTCCCTAAGTTGATTTGGCTTACGTTATAAATCCCCGTGGAGGATGCAGCATTGTGAAAACGTGGCTTACCAAACCATCAGTCTGAATTATGAATCAACAAACTAAGGAATCACTATTACAATATGTAGTTTTTGTAAACTCCAGTGTGTTACTTTGAGGGAAAGAAAAAAGCTTAATTATGACTGATACGAAAAGACAACAGGACTCTAATGGATGCAGTTAATGTAACATACATGCTGTTTGGCAGCTAAACAGTAGAGAATGTTAAGAGTAATTATTTCGCAGTCATAGATTAGTAATAAAAATGAGAAAATTGCAATTGGGTAAGTGTCATTTGGAAATTCCTGGCCTCTTCAAGGCTGCTTTCTTTCAACATTACGTAAAAACAGAATATTATTAGAATGAAATGTTTTAGTTATTTGCATTCTTGTTTATTTACTTAGGTTTGCATTTATCCGCAAGAATAGACCACTAGGACTTTTTTCGGAAATAGTCTGTAGTCTTTCAGGTGTTGAATCCTTGCAGGTTTGAGTTAAACTGTATGTGTAGAAAATTATATGCAATTCTCGCTCCTGTGTGCAGTTTTTGACTGTTCAAATGGACTCTGGAACATTTCCAGTGCAATAATAATGAGAGCCATTTGAAAGAGCAATGAAAATTTTTTTTTTATTATTTTTTTTTTTTACCTCGAGTGTAGATTTTAAATACTGATTATGCTAAATGTTCATTTTTCGCTTAATTATGTAATGCCGGAGAAAGAAGAGCTGCTTGAAATTTCGTATGGTTCCACTTTAATATAGCTTTTTGTCAGTATCTCAAACAATAACTCCGCTATGTAATACAGCTGCAAGTTTATTTGTAACGATAATCTTCCTGGATTAATTTGGGAGTTGCTTCAAAAACACATCAGCAAAGCAGAGGATGACTGAAGATTAGCCCGAGGAAAGAAAATATGTGACTAAGCACAAACTCAGTCTTGAAACTTCAGCATATTCAGGTGTTACTGTTGAGGAGAAAAAAAAAACATCTCAAGTGTCTTATTTGTGTTTTTGCTAACATAAGCACAGTGTACAGATTTGTTTAGAAGTTACATGAATGGCTAGATCAGACTGGCATTCTTCTATATATTCTTGTGCAACTGAGTATTATAAGTAGATCATATTGTAGTGTTATAAGGAGCTTTAGTATGTCACCTCGTGCTTAAAATCACTAATCTCCTTCAGACAGAAAGTGAAAAATGGGTCCATCCTAAATAAGATTATTTCGAGGTGTGGTGTTTGTGTTTGCCGGCAGGTTTAATTGGATTAGATGGTTAAATGCATTCATTTCTCACTTCTCACCACTTTGCATTAGGGGTTTCATGACTAATAATTTCTATCAGTCTACTGCCGTCTTTTCAGATCCTCATTATTTTTATGCTTTTTTATTAATGCAGTTAAATGCTGATCAACAGCAGCACAGAAATACACTGAAACACACAGGCTACAAATGGCATTTCTACTTCGGTGCTTTTTACACAGGTAAGAATGGAATTAAAATAATATATCCATGCAGTAAATGTGCAAAATAATCAACAGTGTATCATGTTACACTATTTAAGGATGTATGTGTAAAGATACACTTAATGGATGTATGGATGACCTGGCAGCAGATATGGCTCAGCTGACAACACTGATTCTGGAACTGAGAGCACACAGCAGGGAAGCTCATGCTCATCAACAGAGCCGTTCTTAATGCTCAATGAGCCGCCTTCCTGGATGGAGATTGTATGTCTGCAGCACAGTCTAGTAGAGTTTCTCAATGCCAATAATTCAGTTTAATCCAATTTTATTTGTATAGTGCTTCTAAAGAGGTGCATTGTCACAAAACAGCTTTACAGAAATATACAGCATAAAATTCAGATATAAATTTTACATTTATAAATGTATAAATTTAAGCAAGCTAGAGGTGAAAGCTAGTGGTGGGCAAAAACTCCCTGAGATGATATGAAAAAGAAACCTTGAGAAGAAACAAACTCAAAAGAAAAAAAAAAATCCTCATCTGTGTGTGATTATAAATCATTTCACATTGTACAACTGTATACTACTGTATATACAGTAGACAAAATGTGCCACTGTGTTTACAGGAACGTATGAGTTTCTGATCAACTTATGAGTATTAGCATCAGTCATTTCTGAATTCTTTATAGCTATAACCTAATGTCAATAGCATGTATCATCTTCTCTCAGCCCACGGGCCACATCCGGCCTGCCAAAGCTTCTCGGCCAGCCCACAGAATACTAATGTATTCAGAAAATGTGAGGAGGAAAAAAAATGCGTTCTGGTAGTTAAAATATTTAGTGTTTTTTCTTCCAATATTAAAGCAACACCAAAAGACAAGTAAGATAGAAATAATTTTATTAGAAAAGATTTAAAAATATTATAAATCCATCTCTCAGCTTGTTATTAATGAGTAGCCTACACAACCCAATGCAGGAGTCAGACCTGCTTCACTCAAAAAGCCGTGCTTCCTTCGCTTGTCGTGCGCTGAATAGCATGCAGGGAAATGAATGGAATGCACCATCTGCTGTATCTTCATACAAGAATGGGGACAAACTCCTAGATCTAATTTTAATCTAATCTAATCTAACATTTAATTTTTTTACATGCTCTTATAAAAAATTTTTCTTTTTTCACATGCACAGTAACGCTGAGTCATAATAACTAGTGCTGTCACGTAATCGCGCGAAAAATCTTTTTAACGCACATTTTGATTTGTGTTGTACATGCAGGTCGGCATTGTAGGACCATTGAAAATGTTGTTGCCATTTATCACTGGTCTAGTTTAAGAGAAACAACTGTTGAATGTTGCCTCGTTGTTCACTTGACTTATTTGATAAAAGTGAAGTATTAAAGATGATTGACGTCTTTTCATTTTTTTAAATAAAAAAGATTTTTTCGTTCATCTGATATACTTATTAGAGTTGGAGTTTAATTAAAAGCACCGCCAATTTATATTAGAATAATGCGGCACGTTGCACGCTTATGTTTATGTTCCAGCCAAAACATACATCAGAAAGTTAAAATACATCACCCACAGTTCATAGATGTTTCATCACATTTATTTCAAAAGTGCCTACAGCATACAAAATTAGCTTGAAGAGTGTTGATTATCATGCTAAATACAGCCAAGTGCTGATGGCATGATCCAGAGGCTGTCTGCTGTTGATGACGTTGCAGGGCGTTTCAAATACAACCGTTTTAGTGACCGAGTTCCCTATGAAGAGCCCTTGGGATTCTGTACCCTGTGCAGTGTGTAGGGAGCAGGGATACAGATTAATATCCTAATTAGTAGTGCTGTTAATGCGTTAAAGAATTAATCGCAATTAAAAAAATTAATGCCACTAAAAGAATTAACACAGAATAAAAATTAGTTAAATTACGCAAACCAGTGGTGCCGTCAGCGAACACGTAATTGACCATTACGTTACTCGTTTTAGGATGCATTCCAATTGCAAGGGTCCCTAATCTGTATCCCTGCTCCCTACACACTGCACAGGATACCGAATCCCAAGGGCTCTTCATAGGGAACTCGGTCACTAAAACGGCTCTATTTGAAACGCCCTGCAACATCATCAACAGCGGACAGATGATTGGTTGTGTTCTACAAGAGAGCACTCTTCGGTTGCAACGTGCCACGTTACTCTAA
Organism: Scorpiodoras heckelii; assembly: GCA_028566435.1. Lineage (NCBI taxonomy): Eukaryota > Metazoa > Chordata > Actinopteri > Siluriformes > Doradidae > Scorpiodoras > Scorpiodoras heckelii. The sequence goes on from JAOVVH010000004.1 coordinate 18,648,504, forward strand.
TTGGCAGATCGATGCCTTTAATTAAACTCCAGATCAGATGAATGAAAGATAAAAACTATTTTTATATAGTTTTATATATTTTCATATCTTTTATATAGTCCTACGATGCCGACCTGCACGTACAACACAAATCACTGACAGCACTACTAATTACATATAAATATTTGTATGTTTTTAATGTATTTTTTTTTATTTAAAAGCCCCACAGTGCTTGTTTTAGAACAGTTCTGGCCCTTAAACAAATGCAGTTGATGGCCCCTGGTCTACTGTATCGAGCTGAAGTTATAAACGGTGGAGACTTGAGTGCAAATTGTTATTAGCCATTGTAATCCTAAGGCTATCCAAGGAAGAGCATCTACAGCCATGTTGATGGTTTCTGTGTCGTACTATCCACAGTAATCTCAGCGCAGCAGCAAGTGATTTTCAGGTGCTGGAAACAGAAGTAGGGCATCTGGATGGATCAGACAGGTCTGGAGAGCAAATATTAATGACCCCCACAATGTTCATCTCCAGTCTCTGAAGCACCCAAAAAATAATCTGGATCGGCCAGTGTCAGCTGCTCTGCACCGCTGACCACTAACCTAGCTTAGTGGGTTAGGATGATGGGCAACCTGTGGCTCAAAATGTGTTGGTCAAAATGGAATTCACTGTGGCACAGTATAAGATTCCCGGTCCGGGCCGTTCTGTGTGGAGTTTGCATGTTCTCCCCGTGCTTGTGTAGGTTTTCTCCGGGTGCTCCGGTTTCCTCCCACAGTCCAAAGACATGCATGTTAGGTTGATCGGTCACTCTAAATTGCCCGCAGGTGTGAATGTGTGCGTGAGTGTGTATTGGCCATGCGATGGACTGGCGACCTGTCCATGGTGTACCCCACCTATACCCAGTGACGCTGGGATTCTCTCCACACCCCCCGTGACCCCGACTAGCGGGATAAAGCAGAAGATAATGAATGAATTAATGAATATTAATCTTTAAAAGTCAACAAAAATACCTGGATGAGGGATTTCTTTGGGAGCAGGCAGAAGTGGGAATAAAAAAAAACCTGTGTACACCTTTACACTTCATATAGGACTGACTTTATCTAGTCTAAAATGTTTTCAGACTAAGAACGTACATCTTGCCTGTTTTCTTTATAGTCTGCCTGCATTTCTTCACCCTCTGTGTCTGACTCTGTCTCACTGTTTTTTTCCCTCCATCATGTCTACCTGACAACTCCCTCAGTGGTGACTAGTGAATGTATTAGTCGAGTTGTTTATGTAACCGTTAATTTGTTGTTGAAAAAAGACTGTGTAAATGAAATACTGGTCTGATCTACTTTAGTGGCTATCAGGTAAAGAGTAGGTGCTTAGTTTTGGCAAATAATTGTGATGGAAAGAAATTGGGATGGTGCATGGTGCTTACCCACCATACCCACAAAACACAAATATGTAGTAGTAGCTAGGCGTGGAATTTAATTCAATACTGAATTGTATTATGCTTTGATTGTGTGAAAGTTCAGGTGCTAAATACTGCAGAGAGATGGTACAGATGAGATAATGCACTCACTGGGTTCATGGCAGTTGTGATAAATTCAGAGATCCATTTGCAGAACTCTTTAAAGAGAAGGAACAGACAGTCTGCCTTCCTAGCATGCTAGTGCACTGTACAAAAGAACATGTGACTTTCATACTTCTAAATGAAAAGGTGCTCTTCTACAGCAACAGAATGCAAACAATATGAGGAGTTTTGGTATTCGTAAGAACAAGGCACTAGCAATTAAAACTTTGAGCTATTAATTCTGCATTGAGTTGCTGTTCCTCTGAGTGGACTTGTGTAATTGTGCTGCCACTCAGATACAACTCACCCAGTGAAGAATGCTGAATTTTGAATGTGCAAAAGTGGCTATTGGAGCTCAGCTGTCAACAACCCTCCATTCATTCAGCTGAACTATAGGATACGGGTGCAAGCGGCAGCGCCAAGTCACCTTAATTACAGTTTAAGCTAAAATGGAGAGTGTCGGAAGACACAGACGGGCATGCTGCACTTGGCCTCGTTCCCGGCTGAGCTCCGAGCGATTTCTCATAAAGCAAATGACAACTATTGAACCTGGAGCAGAGAGAGAAAGGGAGAGGAATTGAAGCGACAAGCTGTTGCAGATGGTGAGCGTGCAGTGGAGTCTAACTAAATACGTAGTTCACCTTGAGCTGGCAGTGAAAGGACAGAAATTGACCCAGTGCCTGTTTCAGGTTGGCCGTGTTCACCACACACACACACACACACACACACACACACACACACACACACACACACAGAGAGAATTGCACAAGAACATGGAGTATCAGAGCTCAGCATGTGATATATTCATACAGAGTATGTAGCTCTTAAATAGAAAATGTTACAAACTATAACCCACCATATATTCACGTAATGACATACTTTCTGTATAAGTACAGAATAAAACACAGTAGGGCATTCTGTTATTTGAAACAATCAAAAGGTAATTACATGACAACTGTGGCCAGGACTGCTGTTATATAAAGTGAACCATCTTCAGACCAGTCAGAATCATGGCTTTAACAGCACTGTGGTATAAAAGTAACTCATTACATTGTGCAAAAATCCAGACCTTCTTACAGCTATAAGTAATTAAAACACCAAGCTTCTGAACCATCCCTTCTTCACTTTTATACCATACCTAACAGAAATTTAATAATGGGAGCAACAGTTTTAGTAGCATCTTAAGGGCAACGTAAAGTAATAAGTTGAACTGCAATTGTGATGCAGGAACAGGATTTTGGAGATGACTCAGAAGCCTAATTGAGACATTCTTGTTTACCTTTCTGGTTTTACTTACTGGTCTCCTTTTTTTTTCTTTTGTCAGACGGCCAGGGGAGAGCAGCCAAAAACCTTCTGAAGTGACACTACTACTACTACTTTTACTACTATTACTACTACGTTTACTACTACTACTACTTTTACTACTATTACTGCTACTACTACGTTTACTACTACTACTACGTTTACTACTACTACTACTTTTACTGCTACTACTACTACTTTTACTACTATTACTACTACTACTACGTTTACTACTACTACTTTTACTACTATTACTACTAATATGTTTACTACTACTTTTACTGCTCCTACTAATACTACTATTACTTTTACTACTACTCACTGCTACTACTACTACTTTTACTACTACTACTTTACTGCTACTAACTACTACTACTACTTTTACTACTACTACTACTACTAATACTGTTAATAATAATAATGACTGATGTAGTGTGTTATCCGTTAGACAAAACTTTAATATGTTACAAGCTTTAGTATTTGACTACATTTTAATATTATTTGTCTAAAATAAACATGTCCGGTAGCATTACAGAAGACTGAAAATAAAAGCAAATAAAATCATGGGGAAGCAAAATCATTTAATAAATAAAGACCATTAAGATTTTTTACCATGTCTTAAGCTCCTCAAACACTCAGTTATTCCAAATCCCAAATAGCTTTATATTCCGCACATACAGTATGTTCAGTGCACAGCATGTACAATTATTATTAAAACCTCTGTAGTGCCATAAATACATCATAGAATGCCATTTGAGGTGCAGCCACATGTAAAATAGAAAGTAACACTATTAAAGATATTGTCAGAAATTCTTTTGTTGAACATAAGGAGGTTATGATTTCGATGTGGTTTGTTTATTTGCTGGTTTGCCTGTCAGCAGGATTAGGGAAAAAAAAACCTATGGGGCCAGTTTTCATGAAATTGGTGGGAAGCTGTAGCGTGGGCCAAGAAAATAAAACAAAATTTTGGAACAGGTTCAAGTTGCGTGATGGATCCACCTATTATTTTCCACTTTTGTTATCATTGCAAAACATGGCAAAAAGGAAATGAACTTGTCTTGTGCGCGTGATCCCATTGTAATTACAGTGAATGGTGTGCTGCCATTACATGTCTTTTTGTATACCTTTTCGAGAGACTGCTGTTGTTTGTATACCTTGCAAAGTGCTGCTGCATAATTCACATTTCGCCTGTGAATGTTATGTACATTCAGATCCCTGTAGGTACAGCTATGTAATGGTGTTAGATATGCATGTATGTGGGTTTACTTTGTGTGTGTTTATATTGCAGTCATACCCGCCATTTCGCAGTTCAGTTTGATAGCCCTTTGTTCTATTAGATTTGGAAATCTATCCAGACATTTTAATATCATAAATGATGGGTTTGAAGTACGCCTGCATTTTGCTCCTGTTTCCATTCAATCCTTGGTCTATTACTGAATGTTCTGATTATACTTTAATGGTTTTCCTGGGATTATACTTCCCAGAGTCACTTTCCCTTGCTTTCTATAACACTGTGTCCAACACAAAATAAATTAACTTCCTTTTGTCATATGGCCACACCAGAGCTGCATCTTCAATAACTTACCACTGACACCTTAGTTAGCATGGGCTAGTATAGTTAGCATAGACAACTACACAAACTGTTGGAGACCAGAATGTCCCTACATTCTATGGATAATTAATAACAATTACACAAGCAAGAGTGTTTTTGTGGTAACTGCCCCTTGTCCTAGCCATGGCCCACTGGAGAAACCTTTGACAGGAGAGAATAATACCACTGGGGCTCTAAAGATTAAAGGATACTTGCATTAAAAATACTATGCTCAATTTCAACATCTTTAATATTCCTATGTTTGGACATATGGACTGCCCTCTTCAGTTCTGTCCACGGGTTTCAAACAAGGTTCAAGTCAAGAGTCTTTTTGTCTCCAGAATCATTTCTGTGTTAATTTAGGTGTAGGTTTGGGGTCATGGTCTTGTTGAGAGATGGGTATACAGTTGTCAGATTACAGCCTATTTTCCTATAGTTGTGTGATTATTCTTGCATGCAGTCCCATTTGATGGTGTAATTAACCAAAAGAAACCAAACATTTTAGACATTTTTGCTCATTTTGATGGAGGGTGCCAATAAGTTTGGAGTCAACGTCTTGGCTCATCTTAATTCTTTAAATTTGCAGCAAAGAGCCCATGCCAAGAGGTGTGCTTACCAAGGAACGACTGAAAAAGTGCAAACGGTAGACAGTTTGTTGTCAAGCCTTTTGCATCCCAGTGGGACAAAAATAGACGATAAAGGGTAGTACAGTGCATCAACAGAAATCAGAATATGAGTGTTCATTTATAGTAGATGAAAGCTGAGGAAAAATGTCAGGAGAAATAGCAGAAAAGTGAGAATCGTGAAACAGGATGGGTAAATGAAGATGGGAGTACGGGCGAGCAACAGAGAGCTGTGTGAGTCGTGATCATGTGGGCAGGGTCGGCGTAAGACTCGGAGGGACTTCACCTTGAATATTAATGGCAGTAGGATGCTATCAATCCTCGAGGGAGGCAGTGTTTGGAGAGCTCAGAATGCTGCAGTTGCTCAATTTAGAGAGCTTTGCAATTATTTTAACGTGACAAGGAGGCAGGCTGTTTACTGCAGAATCAGAGAACATCGATACAAAAAGTATTAAGAGTAAAAAGACCACTGATCTGATTAAGAAGGCTTAACGTCCAACGGCAGATGGTGTATAAGGAGCAGCACCTCAGTAATTTAGTAATCCAAGCAGTGATTTGCCGTTTCGTGGTGAACAAATGTAAAGCAGAGGATACTAATGCATGTAGTTTAGGATTTTATCTGTGTCTGCTAGTGCTCCAAACTTTCATGTCCATATCTGTGCACTGAAGTACCAGAAAAACTGCCTACGCAAAATACATAGCAACGCCACCTATGCACATCATCGGTTGCATCCGAAAATGTGTATATACAGCGATAGACATCTGTGGAAGCTTCTAGAGCTGCTTACGCCATGAGAATGGCAAGTTATCACGATTTAGCAATTTTCACCGCCGTTTAATAGTTGGAGTTCGTAAGAGGTCAAAGGAGGTAGAAGCGAAGTTTGGCTTTTCACGTATGAGCATTTCAAGGGTGTACCGTGACTACAAGAATTCTGGCAAAACCTTATGACGGCAGCGTGGCTGTAAGAAGTCTCTGGGTGAACGTGACCAGCGTCGGCTGGCAAGAATCGTCTCGACCACTGTGAATGAACCACACAGCGTTCGTGTCAACTGAAGTTCAGGTTCATGAATGAATGACTGCTTATTAAGCCAAATTTAAGTTAAAACCTCCTGCCCATGTCTTCTTTTTGGATCAAGTGAGATTCCAGTCAAAGTGGTTTGATCCAGGTGCGAACCTTTCTGGCACCTAAAACAAACAAACACATTATCTGTTCATTCTGAAAACTTTACAGAAGGTGTGAACCGGTCGTCACGACAAAACTATTATTGCTATGTAATTCATACACGGCTGTAATGCAAGAGGTGCTAAAGAGCCTTTGAAGTTTGAAAGTGAGATTCAGTCAGATATTATACTGACTAAGTACTCAAATGAGATTTAAAAAAAAGGAAGAAAAAATGGGTCAAGATCAAAATCATGGTATGTCATGAGAAAAGCGAAAGAATCTTGTCATACTGTTACTATGGCGTTATTAGCTGGATGTGAAATCCGTACATCCTGCCAGGAAATATACTGTGTGTGAAATTTCCTCCAAATTACCTGATAATAACCATACAGTCAATTCATACCCAACCAGTCTAACAAAGTAGTGACTTTAGCGAGTGCCGAATGAAATCGGAAATGCTATTGATCCCATTATGTTGCTCAGGATGAATACAAGAAACCCAATAAGTAAAAGCAGCCAGTTTATTGAGAACTGAAGAACTGTTTCTGCTGTGCATGTTCACTTGTATGAGACACATTAAAATTCCATGGAATGACATTTTTTTATGAGGATTCATTTGAAACGCATACATCGTTGGTAACAAAACACTGAATGCCCGTGATGAATGCACGCCTCTTGTGCATGCATTTCTTCCAGTGTTGGAATGAACAAGCAGCAGTGTTCGTTCAGATAGAAGGCTTTAGGTCCTTGAGTGTTCTTGTTAGGAGTTAACATTTTGAGTGATGATAATAGTGCAGATGGCTCTTATTCTGTCCCACTAGCATGGTGCAGTATAATTTATCTATTGAGCTCAGTATCTGAATCTTAAGTGGTGTTATGTTGTGCTCCCTTGATGATTTTTTTTTTTTTACGTTTAAAATAGTTTGTTTCTTGAATCTAGAATCTTGCAAATGGTTCACTTCTTTTTTTTTCCTCAGTGGATTCAGTGTGGCATTGGACAAATAGGGAGCAGTTTCTTCATCCATTTTTTTCGTTGCACCAATTAGTGTATTCTGAGCCGAGGGGGTTCTCAGTTGGTTGCGATATTTGAGAGAAGCAGGCGGAAGTTAAAAGAGAAGCCAGAAGAATGTGCAAAGCTCTTAGGATTTGCAGATTGAGAAGGCATAACTGAGTAAAATAGAAATCAGCAGCTATCTGAGCTGAAGTCTTTTCTCAATACAGATGGCTTTGCTCAGTTTTTTTTTTTGACAGCATTTCACAAGAGCTTGATTTATCAGCTTCATTGGTGATATATGAATGCACTAAAGTTCACTCCTTCATCCAACTCCTGAGCAAGGCTGGAGAGCAGAATGAAAGAAAACCTCATGAGATTCAGATACAGTTTTTTAAAACCAGGCTTTGTGCCTCATATTGCAGTTGTAAAATGATTATGAGTCGGCCTCGAGCGGCACACGCTGCCTTGCTGCAGGAAGCACAGCACAGACGAGGACAAATACTGAAGGGGTGAGCAAGCGGAGAATACAGAGCTGCAGTCCTGGTCCTGTTCCCTGCCGAGAGTCATGCATGGCAATCTCCCTGTGTCCTAGGCACTCTCACGGAGCATCTGCAAGTCCTGTGTGAGGAGTCTTAAAGTACCATGTCCTGTCATCGCACTGTTGCTGTTCGAGAACAGCGTGCAGTGATAAGAGCTTGAAAAGAGACACTGATGTTGTATCTGTGAAGAGGAATAGGTGTTAGTTTCTCAAATGTCAGTTTAACACTGTGATCTTGTGACCGGAGAAAGCATCGACATGAGTCCTAGTTTGGCTGCAGGAAACGTTGCCTGTGTAGTAAATTAATGATCAGAGTAGGGTAGGAAATCAGTTCCTTTCACTGCAGCATTCCCTGGAGCTCTGACTTTTGTAATTTACTAGAAGGCTTCGTGGCCTGCTTGGCCTTTTTCAAATCATTTTTATTTCCCCCTTCACTCCTGAATACACTTCTTTCATGTTTGTGCTTGTTGGCTGGTTGAGAGAAAGCATGGATGCCTGTGAATATTATGTAAAGCCAGGTATGTTTCACAGAAACCAAGGAAAGAGTGTGGTTATATTGCCCCAAGGTTAAAACACTCAAGAATGTTTGCTTTGTGACCTTCCTCTTTTTATTGCTTATACGTGAAAGCATATGGATGTATTATTTTTTAATGACTTTCAATCCAATGTTAGGCTTGTATGTCACATCAAAGAGTGGTTCAGTTCTTGAATCTGACTGGCCAGGTGTTGACTAATCGTCTGTTACAGTGGTATCCAGCTGTAATTCAAATAGCAGGGTTATATTAATGTGCTGCTTCTAATGTTATCCATTCTATAGTAACATCATAACCAGGCTAATAATCTAACAGATAAAAAGACTATTATTTAGCAAAGAAATATACAGTATAATGGTTCATATGGTCAAGCTTTTTGTAAAGAGAAAATGTTTATTTACCATTTATGGAAGGAGTCTCCAATGTCGAGTGGCATCTTAAATATTAAATATTGCGATGTTGAAGTGTTCCAATGAATTTCCATTAGAAGGCTTTATTTGTTTTATAAAATCTTAATATCCTGCTATCTAATATTCAAAAATAGCCTCTGGATGTAGCAGTCATTTGATTGGTAGGGGGTTTGGTGCACGGAATATTATTGACTTATATACTTGAATTCTCCAATCTGATTTGATGGAAGGTGGTGATTAATTTTCTAGAACGGTAGCTCTGACAGGAAAATCACAGGTTTATATTAATGTGAGACATAAGTTCATGTAAAGCAGAAATAAATATGGGTTCTGAGTTTGAAGACGCTGAAACCACGCCCGATTGCGGAAAATTTTGCGGCATCTGTCAAGTGTCAAATACCACTACAATTAAAAAATGGATGCACCACATAGAAGTGCCAAGTGCGATGAGGTGCCACTGAGATGTCTAACAAGAAGCACGATGCTGTGTGACCTACTTACACCGAGAAGCACCAAACATCGTCATCCGACTGCAGTGCCCAAAAAGATTTCTTAGCACCGTCCTTTCATGACTTTTCCTAGATTCCTGCGTTTAATTAGCCATTTTATGACATATGCTGGACACCACACGTTGTAATGAAATAATCAACATGAAAATGAATGATGCATTGGCCAGAACACAAGTTGAACTTATCTTATAATTTCTAGCAATCTAGGAAAAATGCTAACTGTAGAGTGTAGGCTAAGCGGTGTAGTAACTCAGGAGAACCACTGATGCTAATGCCCTCTAGTATTTATAAAGTTTTTATAGTATTTATAGTGTTGGCCCTAGTGCATCATCACGCCATGATTTCAAGTCTGCCCGAAAAAATCCTGAACCCAAAAATAGTGAAAAACGGTTTAACGGTCTAACTCCACAGTTCAGTTCTACACAGCTAACAGTCTTCTCACATGTTTTCAGCGGTCATTTTCAAACATTCGTATTGTGTTCAGAAAAAAAGCTCACAAAGCTTTGCACTTTAATTAAACATTTATGGTTTAAAATGGAGTCTTCAGTGTAAACACCTTGTAATAGTCAGTAAGTCCACATACTTTCCCCTGCAAGAAAAGTCTTCAGGAAAGAGGACTTTGCTCTTTTAGGTTCTCATAAATATGACAAGCTGTGTGAGAGTATGAATGGTTATATCTGCTATAATGTAAATGGTAACAGGGATTAAATTTTCTCCACAACATAAAATTTAATTATAAACAGATAAAAATAATGCTGTGCCATTACTTTGATTGGGAAAGTGCTGTGGTATAAGAATGGTAAGAATAAAATATTGCAGCACGTTCGGTTTTAGAAAATAATCAAATTCAAGGTTTGTGTCAGGCCACACCATTCTGTCATTGATTACTTTCTTATAACAGTATGTCCAGTTGTGTTTTATTCCTTACTCATTATAAGATAAACTGATGTGTCTCAGTAACCTCAGGGTCTCATTAAGGTAGCTGGGCCAAGCTGGGTCACTCTTTTCCTCACAGGTTCAGGTGCAGATTGGGTTATATGAGTGCTCAGGGCAGTGTAGTGTGATTTATTTTTGGGAACACACCTGATCCCTTGTCAGCAGGCACAGCTCCTGCCTTCGGAGCAGCGCGGCTGGGACGGCCAGTGGAGCACCGCATGCCCCATAGTATCTTTCCAGAGACAAATCACAGCACGGCATTGATGGCCAGTCCACTTGGAGGCAGTTTTGTGGTGGCAGACAAGGTAGTTTTGAATGTTAAATGGAAATTTGGATAATATTCTTGGGTCTATCCATTAAAAAAAGGGCATGATGGGAAAAAATGCTGATTATATTTCTTGTATTGAAATAAGGAACAGCCAGTGCCGTTACAAATTAAGGGATACATGTTTCATATACGAGGTCTGTCCGGAAGGTATTGAGAATGAAATTCCATCGCGCCGTAGGGCTTACGCATGGGGATGGTGGTTCAAGGACAGTTAGAGTGGGATCTCAGTTAAAAAGTAGGACCTGTTTCAGTTGCATTCTAGCCTTTGCAGTGCCCAGATGTTTGTTTTTGTGAAACCCTGCTGAAGTGCCTCGTCACTAGAACAATATGAGCAAGGTTGGAGCAATAGTCCTCAATCACATTCTGGATGAAAATCAGTAAAATGCATCAGAAACAGAAATGTTGAAGAAAGGTTCTGGACAAGTTACCCTATCATTACCCGATCTTGTAAGAGAGTCCAATTTCCTAAACAGACTGATCACAGGAGATGAATCATGGGTGTTCGAGTATGATCCTGAGACAAGAAGAAGAAGTGCTGAATGTCACACGACAACATCACCTCACAGATAGAAAGCTCGCATGAGCAAATAAAAAAAATCAAATCACTGTTCATCATCTTTTTTGAAATCATACCAGAAGGCCAAACGGTAAATGGTACATTTTACCTTGGAGTTTTGGAACGTTTGAGGAAGAGGGTTTTACGTGTGCGTTGTCAGATCGCCTCTTCATGGATCCTCCATCATGAAAACGCATCGCGTCACACTTCACTGGCTGTGAGAGAATTTTTCGCTGAAAAAACATAGTAGTCCTTCCACATCCACCCTATAACCCTGATCCAATTTAATTCTCATTACTTTCTGGACAAATCTTGTACATTATTCATATACTAGTTACTTCTTTTTTTATATACATTTTATTAAATCAGGACAATATTGTGACTGTGCTTATTTCTAAAGGATTTGGACAAGGTGATGTAAAGCAGCATTCTGCACTGGATAAACTTGGCGTCATTTTCCCACTTAAGTTGTCAGGTCTGTTCACTGCTAGGCCCTGATTAACCAGGGTGCTGGCATTTAGGAAGCCTCACACCAGGCTTGGCTGCTTATTCAGATTTGTTCTTGTCTAATGGCTTTAAAACATAGCATCACTTTTGCCCCAGTTCTGTTTTGCAACATAATCGTCTAATTGTGTACAGTGTCAGTGGGCACAGACCGGCCTTCCATTGTTAATATGGACACTTTATCTGGCAAAAGTTACAGAGGCGGACGTCTAATTGCCTCACATGCTTTTTGTTTTCAATTCTTGAATAAGCAGAAAAGGTCAGTTAATTGGTCGTCATCCTGATAAAGCGGAGGCCTGAAAGAGCTCAGACAGATGCTGACTGAGACTGCTTAAAGTGTACATGGAGTCAGGGAAAAGCTCACGGTCAGGGAGAAGCTTCTTAATGACAGGTCTGTCACATTAGCCCTTTGTTATTGTCCCAACCTCTGTAGCAGTATTGATTTTTGGCTAAGTGGAAATTGTCAGGTTTGCCAACCACAAAAGTGCTTCACCTCTGTCACATCAGTCAGGATGAACCTGATACAAGGCTGTTGTGTGTGAACCATAGAGTCACTTCTGAAAATGATGCCTGCTCCTGGCATTACTTAGCCATGATTGCCTTCAGTACATCATCTTATAGCTTGGACAAACATGACAGGCTTAGTACATGATGTTCTGTTTCTCAGGTGAAATATAGTCATATTGTCATTAGATTTCACATGACACTTGTCTTATTTTTGGTCATAAATGTAATTCATTGCACTTCATAAACATCACATTTTCCACAGTGCTGGATATCAAGGCAATTTGTACTACAGAGTGGCTTGTTATTACCATTGCAGGGTGTGCCATGTGAGTGAAAAATGCATCAATAAATTGTCTAAAATACATCTGCAGAATGTGAAAATTGCTAATATTCATTGTCTAATGCAAGTCCATTTGAACACAGGAGAAAGCTAGATTTGAATTTCCTGAAGGAAATAACAACGTTTGGGAGGTGGTGGAACAGATGGGTGGGGTTAAATAAATGAAAGAAAAAGGAAGAAATAATGAAACGAAAGAGGAGAAAGAAATGGAGAGAACAGAGTATGCAGTGTGCTAATTGGCTGACTGTGAACCCAATCACCAGATGGCAGTTGGAATTCTAAATGATAGACCAGCGGTTCTTAATTGCAGTCGTGCCCTTTTTTTGTATCCTCAACATACCAGGTCATCTCATTAAGGACTTAACAATTAGCTAATCAGTTGGATAAGGTGAGCATCCTGAGGAAAGGGTCTCCCCAGGACTGGAGTAAGGAATCCCTGTGACAGACTTTCTGTCAATGTACCTAAATTGAAAAATGTCAAAGTCTAAACTTAAATATTTTTAAAACGTAGAAACCAAACCAGAACCAAACCAAAATGGTTTACACCATTATACATTGCTACATCGGCCACTAGCTTCAGAGGACAGAAGAGCTGAGTGGATAAAGTTTATTTTTATAATCTTAGCTACATTCGGCAACAGCCTGTGCTAAAAGCCTGACTGCTTTTACAAGCTGGGTCAGTACAACACTGTATGTCACAGAAATAAAAAAAAAAAAGCATGAGGTGTCCCCCCTGGGCAGTGGCTTATTATCATGTAATGGAAAAAACTGAGCATTTGAAAAGAGATGTTTCAGAGAGGGTGAAAAGAAAGCTGTGGTAGTTGATCTTTGTCATATTTTGATCAAACAATATCACAGGCATTTCATTAACACCCCAGGGAACTGAGTTAACTTGTGGAAAAATGGTATAATATGTCACCTTTAAGATGTTACAAGAATAAGAATAATAATTAGAATGAAAAAATAAGTATGAGGAATTTAATACTCTACAATCATGCTCAGTTATTTGAATAATATCTGCTGTAGACATGCCATTGGCTTGTAGGATGGCCCACTGGCCTTCTTCTCAGCTCCTCATTCCAGGCCTTTTTCTGTAACTCAGCTTGGCACAGCAACGTATCACTCTGAAGCCTAATGATGTTTTGACAGACTTAATAACGGACGAGGGCGGCCCCGTGCCGTTAAGAGGAAATATGTTTTTGACACAATGAAAGATGGTCTAATCAATCATTTGCATTTGGCTAATTACAGGGTGAGGATGAGTAATAAGTGACAGACATCTTTTGAAGGACAAGATGCTTGGGGGGAGGGATGAGAGCAGAGAAATAAAAGAGTGGAACGACAGCAATCGGGTAGGTTTTATGTGGCTTAAGTTTTTATTTTTTGTTGGAGTTGTGCCAGCTTGAATGTTACCACAAATACTTGATGTAACTCCAAAGCCCTGAAGAGGCCATTCTCGGTTTCAAAAATGTTGTACTATTTTACTGCATGCGAAGTCGAATGAATAGATTCAGTAATAGGTTTACTTTAGTGTCATAAAATATATTCAGTGTATTTCTCTCCTTTTTAACAGTTTGTATAATTTTGGCAATGGATGTTATAGTGGTTATAAATCACAGAAAAATGAACAGGGCTCAAAGCCTGCACTTTTTAAATAAATCCTCTTCCATTATATACAGAAGGACTTTGACAGGCTAAAAGCTTGTATAACCATATCTTCACTTCGTAAGAAAAACTTTTGAATCTGAGCTCTTTTCCGTGTGAGAATCTGAGCTTTTTTTCTCTGAGAGAATCTGTGTTCTTTGAAGTGTTTCTGAACATTTCTTCTCTCCTGATCAACAACAGCTCTGCTGACCTGTATGCTTACCAGAAACCATTATAAGACATACCTCAGAGCTCATCTCCAGCCAGTACAGAGGGCAGTTTCTCCCACTAGTGACCCGGTGAGAAAGAGAGGCAAAGCATAACAGCACTCTCTGACTGTGTCTGGTATTTAAGAGTGGAGAGGAGAATAAAGGGAGATTGATGTTTTGATGGATAGTCATTGACTTTCTAACCTTTCCCCGGCGTTCCAGTGTGGCGAGCCGTTGTGAAATGGCAGAGGGAATTTGCAAAGCTATTACCAGAGTGTCTTTCTAAATCATATGCCTCCGAGTGGAGATGACTCCTATAATATCTGCCATTTACTGGCCAAATTATCTATTATATTCTCGTCTGGTGTGTGGCCGTAGTTGCCCTTGCAGAGGAGGGTGTGGGGTGGAAAGGTGTGTGGGGGCATTGGAGGGGATATACAGGGGTTGGACAATGAAACTGAAACACCTGGTTTTAGACCACAATAATTTATTAGTATGGTGTAGGGCCTC
>JAOVVH010000004.1:18690960-18702196 GCA_028566435.1 Scorpiodoras heckelii
TGGGATTCTGTACCCTGTGCAGTGTGTAGGGAGCAGGGATACAGCTTAGGGACACTTGCGATCAGAATGCAGCCTTTGTGTTCACTGATGGCGCCACTGGTTTACGTAATTTAACAAATTTTTTAATGCGCATTAAAAATTTTTGTGGCGTTAATGTTTTTTCAATGCGATTAGTTCTTTAACGTGTTAATGAACATTCATTTGACAGCACTAAATATTACATAAAAATGATTACAAAAGCAACACATTACATAACAGACCACTTTTCAGACAAAAAAAAACATAATGAAGGTTGCTGGTTTTTGCATGCAAATAAAAATGTGTGACAGTCAAAGTTTGCAGAAGAGCTGTGACTGTAAAGACTTACTGTGAAGCAAAGATGTCTTTGCAAATAATGATGTTTCTACATCATAGAAAACACTATAAAGTGCAGTAAACAGTATTAAACCAAATTAAGTCAATATTTGGTGCCTTTTTCTTAAACAGTGTTCCCAGGTACAATGTCTGCAGTTTTATAAGGAAATTAGCTTTTAAGTTTTACTGAGTGTCGTGGAGAATCTGCCACAGCTCTTCTGGAGACTTTGACTGTCACACTTACTTCTTTTTTTTTTTTTTGCATTTAAAACCTAGCAGCCTTCATTATTTTTTTTTGTCTGAAAAGTGGTCTGTTATGTAATGTGCTGCTTTCATTACTGACACAAATTTTGTGTAACATTTGATTTTTTTTTGTTGGAAAAGTAACTTAAAAAAATCTTGTACCTAAAACAATATGGTACCTCAGAATTTTAGACAGTATTGTATAATACTAAGGTCACAATATGTTCACCTGCAATCCATTTGCCGGTGCCATAACGCATCATCAATGTGACTAAACCAGCCATATTTGGCCTGGAGTGATGGGTGATATCTGATTTTTTTTATGTTAACTGTTCACTTGACAACAGTTGACAAAGGTTTGATTCGAGAAAGATCTGTGCTTTTTCTGGCATATATCATTTGAATCCAGTCTTCTTAATAATATCTGTCTCATTTGATATAATAGTAACCCACCCACATACTCAGCAACGTTATTGAAAGTGGTTTTCATATTCACAGTTCACTTCATGCACATAGCTGGAAGGGGTGTTTTATTTATTGATTGTCCATCACATATCCTGTAACCGGTTTTGGCAGGATTCAGCACGCTTGTAATTTCTGTCACTTTGCATATTAACAGAGTCAGCAAATGAACAGCGATGTCCGGTGTGCACAGCATACGGAGCTTCTCATTAACACTGCAGGAGGAGAGATCAATTAGCAAGACTTGGGTGCTGATTTAATTGAATGATCCGAAAATGTGCTCATTGATTTTCTTTTTCCCTTTTTTTTTGGCTTGCTGAACCTTAGTCAGTTTGTTTTTGCTGAACCACAGTAAAGTGTATAACCTATTACATGAAAAGTGCAGTGTTCATGTTTTCTGTTTGTAACGCAAAAATAGCCACGTGGGCTGATTTACTGTCGGGCTTCTTTAAAACGATGCATTTGAACAGTGAAGTAGCATTCAGGAAAGCTGATATATAGCAGCATGAGTAGATGTAAAACCAGGCTATAGGCAGATTGAAGTGATTAAAAATGAAGGACTTGGCATTTAGTCAAACGTAGAAGGTCAGACCTGTTTTCAGTGTTATTAGCTGTTTTAGCTGTATTTCATCATCACCAATGTACAACATATAAAAAAGGCCAAAGCGTGATGGCGTGAGACAAATATTAAATAGACACCAAAAATGAACTATTATGTAAACACTGAACCACAGATTCTAGTGCTATGTTGTTTTCTCGTTGTAATAACTGGATGTAATAACGTTATTTCAGCTTTATAATTAATTATTTTTTAAATGATAATCTCCATATTTGACATATTATCACATTATTTTGGCTTGATATTTAACCCTGCACAATCTCAATAAGACGAATGCATGGAATATTAGCTTATAGTAATTCTTACTCCATATGCCGTTTCCCAGTTAGTACGTAAGCCAGATGGTCTAATGATCGATAAATCATTAAATTGAAATGCACACAGGCATGGTACTTCAAATCCAAATGGTCAAATTGACCACAATTTGGCATACCACCACCATTACAAAATTCTGTCAGTTGAAGTATTAGTAGATTAGTAGTATTAGTAATATTTTGAAATAATGAGTTTTTAAATCAAAATTAAATCATTAATAATAAGACACTAGCACTTCAAATTTTTATTCACAATCTGTAATTCAGGGCTTCTGTAGAAAAAGAGATAAGAAATGTTTTGTTTATTCATTGTAAAAGAAACATCTTCAGCTTTTTGCCTTCTCTGGTGTATTTTCTCACAATCCACCAGTAGACATTAAAAAAACACACCATAGATGTTTTGCATTGGTATGCTAATGCGTTTGCTTCTTTGGCATGAAGAACAACTCAATTTCAACCTTTGCTTGCTGTTTATTTATCCTGGCTGCCTGGAATGTGGCTCTCTTTAAGAATTATTATACAGTAGGTAATGATAATTTTTATTTCTTTAATTCTTTTAAAGAAGCCTGAGACAAACCTCAACTTATTTACGTATATAATTCTCTGCCTATGACTTTGTCTTGTAAATAATTTAGGGTTGCTGATTCACTGGACCAAATGAGTGTAGACTTCAGCATTCTTGGTTGTGCCGTTACTGTAAATTAAAAGGTGGATTTACTTCCTAGATCAAAACAGAGACAAAAAAAAACATGGAGTGTTTTCTCAGTGAACGCTCTCTGCAACTAGTGGCTGGAGTTTTCCTTGTGCTGTGTAAACAGCTGCAAACCATGAATGATTAGATGAAATATTTCGGCATGAAATGTCAATGAAGAACACAGTTTGTGGTTTGAATCACCATATCAAAGGCACACATGAGGGAAAACAGGCAGCGTCTGAGTTTTTTTGGTGAGAGACACCGGATAATTCTGAATACAAGTGTCTCAAGCTTAAAGGATGTCGATGATGGGACTCCACACTGGAAATGAACTTCAGCGCCCCCCTCCTTTCTTCTTTTTTTCCACCTCTTTCTTCCCTGCCGCTTGGTAATGTGGATCACTTTGAAATTGAAATGATGAAGAAATATAATATGGTGGCAAATTAGACTCTTTGCTGTCCTGCTGATGCCAGAGTCATTTTGAACGCATCTCAGAACTGACTGGATCTAAGCAACTTCATCAATGGGGTTTTTAATGAGTAGAGCCTGGCTTTTACCTCTGATAAGCACAGAGGTCTTCTCCTTGGTTCAGTGGCATGCCCAGACCAATTTTGAAGGCAGGACCAAAGTTTGATTTTATTTATGCAATGAATACAGAAGTGTAGCATACAGTAGATTATATAACATTGTTAACATTCTACATCTCACTGTCTGTCATAACTGTGGAAGATTAAAATATGAGAGAATACCCTTGTCAAAATATATGCAATATGATTTATGTGTTAAAATGATCGACACTACTAGAAATTCTTGTAAACCAACTGTACATGAAGCATATTTTCATTTATATTGCGCTGAGTTAATTAATCTTAATGAAACTGCTAAGTGGTGTTTCATGATACAGAAGTTAGATTCCCCTAGTCATTCATAAGCATTGGGAATGTTAATAAATGCACAAATAAAATGAGACAAAAGTGGGTTGAGATTTATAAAACAGCTAAATGCTGTACAAAAGCATCGTGTTAGTGCAATAATTAAGTTTAAACCAAGGAGAGCTGCGAAGAGTTTACCAAGAAAATACTATTTTGTTAAAAAGAGGCCTCAGCAAGTGATAAAGCAAGGTCAACTTTGAACCAACGCTGGTTTGAAAATAGCACTGGCATAATGGATTTTGAATTTCACATTCTCTGTTGCGCAGCATCAAAGGTTTGTTCATTTTTGACCACAAATTTGGTGCAAACTGGTAAAAAAGGGAATACAGCAACCAAACTGGCATCACACTAGTGTTTTGCCGCTAAATTAGGCTTTCAGTGGCACAAAAATAGATCCTTCTCACTGTCTGTATCCCATTTCGTGCCTATCTTATCCCATTCTGTCCTGATCTGTTTCATGATATTTCTCTATAACCTGTAGGCTTCTTGCTTTGAGGCCAGTATCAGCATCTGCAGAGCTGGGCTACAGTCAGTCACTGTCAAGAAGAGAAGAGTGGGCGTGAAAATCGAGGAGGAAAGGAAATCACTAGATGACCATCTCTGATACTGCTGTCCCATACTAATATTAGCTTACATCGTTGGGTTAACACATGAAAGTGCCTTGTTTAATCTGTATAGATATCGCGTGCCAGAAAAGAGGTTCTGCAGTGCCAACACTTGAAGGCAATCTTTTTATGAGATTACTAGGCATGCTATGGTAACTGACTGTAAGATTATTAAGTCTTATTTGCCTGCCATGTTTTTCGTCCCCGGTAATGTCAGCGTAGCCACAAAAGCCATCCGTCATGGATCATGCTGATAGCTAACAGTAGGACAATGTGGCCTTTTACAATGACGTTTCACATAACAACCCATAATTTGTCTACAAAGCCCATGATAATCACCGGAAAGTCGAAGCTTTTTCTGAGAACAAAATATGATTCGGGGCTTTAAAGAAGGGGGCTGCTTGTGAAAATGTGTGCTTCTGCATAGTGATCACAAAATTAGAATTAAGTACAGGATCAAGCTTTTCAGAGCAGTATAAAATAGCAGCATTCACACTTTGAGTACACTGAGCAGTCTTTTTTTTTCTTTTTGGTAACAAGAGCCCTATGTGAATGCTAGTAGACTGACTATGTCATTTTTATCAGTTTTTATAGGTCACTTAATTCGACTTAATGGCAGTGAAATTTCCGGCACGAAAAAGCCTAGTGGGGCACAATAAACTGTGTATAGACACCATCTGACTTGTCAAGGAATCCAAACAAATATGCACCTCATCCATAAAATCACAAAGGCACATAACTTATTAACGTAATGCAACCCAGGAGTTGCCGAGGTAGAGTCGGGGATCTGAGAGACAACATCAGTAACAGCATTTAATCTCACACAACTGATATATTACCTTGTTAAACAGCATCACATTACAAATCCAAAGTTATCAAGCAGTATACAGTCATGGTGGTGTGCAACCATAAATAACACGTCCAAAGCAAGGTTTCAAAGCAGAGAATCCTGTTGCTTTCTGAAAACTTGGAGGCTGTTTTCGAAAAGCTTTTTTTAGTGATCCAAAGTGCCGTTTTCTTATGGATGGACGTCAAAGAAAAAAAGAGAGAAAATACACTGAAGTACCAGAAAAACTGGTACTGGAGCCTATGCAAAATACACAGCAACATCACCTATGCTTATCATTGGTTGCATCCGCCTGTGTGTATATAAAGCGACAGACATCTAAAGAAGCTTCTACGTCTGTTTCTGCCATGAGAGTGGCAAGTTATCATGATTTTGCGATTTTCAACACGGTTTAATAGTTGGAACTCGTGAGGTGGGTCATAGCATTTCGGAGGTAGAAGCAAAGTTTGGATTTTCACGTATGAGCATTTCAAGGGTGTACCGTGACTACAAGAATTCCGGCAAAACCTCAGACTTGATGACAGCAGCGTGGCCCTAAAAAGACTGGGTGAACGTGACCAGCGTCGTCTGGCAAGAATCGGTTCACGCGATAGGCGTGCAAACATCAGCGTGAGGACTGTACAACATCCCATCCAAGATCCCATGGGGCACCTACCAAGGATTAACTATACCAGTTATACCAGTTTGTCTGGCACTTCAGTGTACACGTTTACATTTTCAAAACTATCCATATACATTTGGATGGGGCATGTAAAGTGTGTACTGTAAGAAACATGCATTTATTGTGCAGTTATATTGTTTTAGTATAGCTTAAGAGAAAGACTGGTTCATGGTTTGAAATAAAAGGATTACAGGGAGTATCTGCTCAGGTGAGAAAAATTACGCAAGAAAGATAAAAATGTATGTAGACGAGGCGTTGGGTGATTCTGTCACATGGCTGCTGGACTTCCTTTCCCCTATCTTTTTTGTTCAGACAGTATGCTCATTATGAGCTTTGTAATCTCTCCGTGTCGGTGGTTTCGTGGTTATGGCTGACAGCTCTTAATGAACCCCCACCCCCCACCCTTACAAATCTTACCTGACTTTAAGCCCTGTCACACTCTCCCGCTAATGAGCAGCGCACAATCTAAAGCTGCTGTGACATTTTGGTCACTGCGTTTTTCCATTTCCTTCTCCACAGGGGCTCTCCAGGAAAATAACCTGATGCTGGTGGCTCCAGCTATTGATATTTCAAACAGCGGTTTTAGATCTTACTTTGTCGAGTCCGGCTACCCTTTTCTCCCCATCGCCACTGAATGTCAGCCATTTGGGGCAGGATCAAATATTTATGAGCTGGGGTTGATCTTTATGGGTTGATCCACAGGCCGCATTTTCCTCCTCTGGCGTTAGATGCTTTCTCAGATCGTTAGCGGAGGTGCACCGAGACTCAGTGAAACCTTGATGCTGGTGAGGTGCTGAATTAGTAGCAAAGAAGCAGAAATCTTTTGATGCCGGATTTTTCTATTTGAAAGGAGGGGTGGGGAAGGTGAAAAGATTGTGAACATGATTCTGTCATGGAAAACACTTGTATATGAAGAACACAGCTGATTCCTGCTTGACATGGCTGCCTCAGAGCTGAGGTTTTTTTTTTGACAGTGCCTGCAGGAAATAACATCACATTCCTCAAGGAGGATCCGTTTTCTTTTTAAATGCCTGTTACAATAGAGGCTGTCAAAATGAAGGGTGGAAAAAAATTGAAGAAAAAGAAACACTGCGTAGTAAATTCTGCATTGCTAGTATATTGGAAATGTTCTTGCCCTCTCTGATACCTCTTTCTCTCTCTCTCTCTCTCTCTCTCTCTCATTCTCTTTCCATTTTTCTATTTGTCTTGCTGTGTATATTTCTCTCATGGCATCATATACCCAGAATCACAGCTCTACCCTACCGGTGTGCTTGCTTGTGGCTCATTTTTGCATTGTGTGTGAGAATATGTGTGAAGATCCTTCCAGGGCAGACATCGAAGAACACGCCATCCATATGCTCATGCACTCATTTAGACATGTGGCTCGAGGGCGGATCTGTCCTCTTTGTACTCCTTTTGGAAGAGAGTTGACAGCTGTTAACCTCACAACTGTCCATGCATATGGATTATAATTTAGAAATAGTCTGAGGGAGGTCATCTCTGTCTGAACTTAAATAAGTGAGAGAATGGGATGTGTTCATGATATTTGGATCAATAAAGAAAAAGAGAAAATATAGACGACTGTGATATAACAATTTATAGTAATCGAACTTGTGATTTCTACACAAATAGACTAATAGGCGTGAAAATGTCCTTAAATTTGCAACCGGGAAGAGGGACCCACTTTGCTAACGCCATACCTGAGCATCATTTACACTGCTCATT
Organism: Scorpiodoras heckelii; assembly: GCA_028566435.1. Lineage (NCBI taxonomy): Eukaryota > Metazoa > Chordata > Actinopteri > Siluriformes > Doradidae > Scorpiodoras > Scorpiodoras heckelii. The sequence goes on from JAOVVH010000004.1 coordinate 18,698,417, forward strand.
AAGGTGCTGTTGCAGTTTCATGGGCAGCTCTTCATTGGGTGGCACTGATGAGTCACAGCCTTCTCCAGAAAGCTTCCTCTTGCTCTGTGCTCTCATTAGACTCCATCCAAGCTGCAGCAGGAGCATAATGGCATTGCCTGTGTGCAACGTTGTGCGCTTGAAGAAATATTGACTCTCTTCCAGGTGTTCCCTGCTGTTTAGAAGATGGACTGCTCTTTTGTGGAATGGATTAGCTCATGGATTTTAACATGTTGTGAGGGAAACAAATATATTTTGCCTGAGTTCAGGCCAAGTACCTGATTGGTGTTTATTGAACACTGTGTTTAGGCTGATTAAACCCACAAAGAGCCCATGAAGACTTCCTTCTCATGCTAAGTTTTTTTTTTTTTTTCCTGTCCAAACCTTATTTGTCATTTATTTATTTTCAGTTATCTTCATCATTATGGTCCTCAGGGTTGCAGGGGATGCAGAGCTTTTCCTGGATAGCGGTTGCAACTAATGGCAACGTAGCGTAGCCAATCAAACTACCAGAATTTTTGTGAGGTGGGAGAAAACCGTAGAACCGCGAGAAACTGAGCTCAGCATCCATCTCCAAACCCCGCTATCACAACACTACCGGGCATACCTACAAGCACTCCTGAACATCATTGATTGCAAAATGTTTCACTGAAATACTCATTTGCCTTAAATTCCATCCCTCTGTTATGGTCTGAAGCTGATAGTCATTAACTCAAATTTGTGGCTACCCCTGCTCAGCATTTCACTCTGTGATTTGCTCTGCTGATGTTCAGTGTGCTGGAACTTGAGCTCGCTGATGAATAGCCAGGGATGTCAATAGGCTCTATCTGAAATCGATCTGCCTCGAAACATTAATTGCCCCATCTGGCTTCGGCCACAGGTTTTGCGTGAGTGTAGCACAGTGGACTTCACCTGCATGCTGCATTAGAGATGCGTCAGGCATGAAGTGGCCATTTATCAGCCAGAGGTGAATTCCGATCAATGGTGCCACAAGGAGGAATATTCCAGTGCCACTGAGGAGCACAAATGATAAATCAATCTGCTGCTCTGTGACATGACAAAGCGATGAGGTGTGTACTTCTGTCTTTCTGTGGCTTTAAAATAAAGTGTGTGGTTCTTCTGGAGAAAGCAAGAGTTGGTGAACCCAATCTCTGGGGTCAGAGGGGACTGAGCCTAGGGGGGAGTTAATGATGTGGTGGACAGAGAATGTGGACAGCTGGCAAGGTAGTGTCCCTCTCCACTTGGATTAATGCCCTTCACTTTCCTCAACCCCTAGACCACTTGGACAGGGTGATTGAGGGCTCTACTCTAGTGACCGCCACCTAGACTCATCCATCTGATCTATTTGAAATGAGGCACTTGTCTCTGACTCTTTAATACACTGGGCTTGATGCAGTAACCTGCTTATACTGAGGCGCAGCAGAGCAGGGGGAGTATAACTGTGAGCAAAGGATTAATCCACTGATATACACTGGGCTTCATTTCATTGCTGGTAATGTACTACATTAATTGGGGTAGAGATTAACTGAACAATATAATTCTCCTGTATAGAGTTAAATACAAAATTTTGCATACTCATAATAATAATAAATTATTTTGCTGGCAATTAAGTGCTTCACTGTACTACCAATTCCCATTTTTTATTTGCCTAGAAACCTATTTGTACAAAGTATGAAGTTGTAGCTAATATACTAGACTTATCTTATATTATATTATATTATATTATATTGTATTATATATATTTTTTTTATCCAGAGTGAATCATACCACCTTACATCCAGTATTACCAGTATTGGCTCCAAATACGCAATGACCCTGACCAGGATAAACTGCAGTTAGTGAGGATGAATGAATGACTGAATGAATTATTTGATCGCCAGTTTATTTCGATGGCAGAACTAACAATGCTTGTCTGTTGGGCTGCCACCTAAAAGCGTTCTAGTAGGTGCATCAGGGACTCTAGTCCTCTGCCTTGAAATGGACTAGCATCCCCTGTAGGGTGTATTCCAGCCTTGTTCCCAGTTATTCCAGGACTGGCTCTGATCCACCTTGTCCCTGAGCATGATAATGTGGTTACTGAAATAAATGAATAAATGCATTTTCTCATATTGAATACACTGTACTGAAGTGTTCTCATATTGTAATTCATTTTCTCATATTGAATTTTATACTTTATTGATTTTTCATCAGTGGATGCTCAACCTTACCACTAATAATTTAAACAATGACTAAAATATTTTCACTTCTTTCATTTTTTTTGAATAAGCCTAGATTATTTGCATTATGTAGCTGTAGAGTACATAAAATCTAGCAACTTGGGAACAGTGTGACAGGGTTTCCATTTGTACTGTCAGTGGAGCCCCAGTCAGACAGCACAGATGCTCTAAAACAGGGGTGTCCAACCTTATTCATAAAGGGCTGGTGTGGGTGCAGGCTTTCTATCCAACCACGCAGAAGCCACACACTACTGAAAGTCAGGATCCATTGATTAGATCTATTGATTAAAAACAGGTGGAACCAGGTGTGGCTCCTGCTTAACTGGAAGGGAACCCTGCACCCGCCCCGGCCCTTTGTGGATAAGATTGGACACCCCTGCTCTAGAGATTGATGGATTTCAAGGTAGCGAGAGAAATATTTCACAAACTGACACAGAGACCTCATTTTTTTTGTTTGATAACTGGATGTAAAGGTATCTGATATTGTGCTTAAACACTGTCGGCTACGTGTTGATTTTGCTAAATACTGTTTAATGGTAATATAAAATGATAAGCAATAGGTTACCTCAAATCTGTTACATTAAGCTAGCTGGCAAGCTCCAGTTCAAGTTAAAGCTAGCATGGTATGAGCAAAATGAGCTTATAAGAGTAATGTAAAATCACATCATGGGTAGGCAATGCAAGCTGATTTGATCATTAATGTAAATTAATTCCCTTTTAATGTAATTGTTTACAAGACTGGTCCAGTCATACGAATTTGTATCAGTATTGTCTCCTTTAGTGGTAGACTAACACCTTTATTCCTATTTGAAACTGATGCACAGGAGAGTACACTTACAGAACGCTTTTACTGTCATTAGCTGTGGTTTTACAGACTGGCATATTCAGAGCAGAGGGTTATACAGATCACACCTTGCTATATTTTACGTATCTGTAAATTGTCAATTGATCAATCTGTCAATAGATATCAATCATAGGCCTGCTTTTTAACATCTACAAAACTGTTAAAATGATACTTTAATGTAAGTATTTTTCATTTTGTGTATAAGAAGTTGTTTGCCTGTCACTGTTTCTGATGCACACACATGCGCCTATGTCAATTCTGAAACTACAGAGCCCCCCACGTTTCAAATCCCAATTTAACCCATACTTTACGTACGTATATGTAAAGTAGGAAACCCTTGCGAAATTTACATTGATTATCCTAACTGAAGGATACCTGAATGGTATCAAAACAGCATTTAATAGAAGAATTAAGAAATAAGAGAATTGCACATTTCAATAAGGGACTTTCACACAGAATTTGCTATCAGTTATAGGACTGCAATGCTGCACAGAGTGGCACATACCAAAGGATAGTAGTTCTTAAATGGTTGTTTAGGTGTATACATTTAGGTAGGTATATGCTATCATCATAAATCACATCATAGTACACATTAGGGCTGCAACTATCGAATATTTTTGGAATCGAGTATTCTGTCAATTTTTTCATCGATTAATCGAGTAATCGGATAAATCATACTTTTGTGTTTTTAAACAACTATAT
>JAOVVH010000004.1:18702296-18714522 GCA_028566435.1 Scorpiodoras heckelii
CGAACATTTTTTGGAATCGAATTATTCAAGTTACTCGAATAATCGTTTCAGCTCTAAATCATAAATTGTTGTAAATTGGCTGGTCTCCATTCACTGGTTTGTTGTTAGCTAGACGTGCTTAGCAAGCTAGCTACTGTGTTGACAGTGTTAACAGGCTGACGTGCAGTTGGCTAGTAGTTTAGCTAATTAGGTAGCTCGCAAAGTAGGCAATTTGACCAGAAAAAAAATAATAAAGAACAAAACCTATGTTGAGATGTGACTTCAAGATATGAAAAGCAGGCTTTTTCCTGGCAGAGGTTACACTGCACAATAATACTGCTGGCTCCTTTGCCCTCTGTGAATGTGAAATGATCCTTGAATTTCCAGGACGGGAATGCAGGCTGTGCCAACTCCATCCTCTCATGTTGTGTGTGGACAGATAGACTATGCTGTGTGTATAGCCTACTATCTTACAGATATGCTTTTTTTTCCCCAACCAGGGGCTTATGCCTTTTAATATTCACAGTGAATAATGCAGATTTATTTTAAAGTAATCCCTTTTCTGATTACCGCCTCATTAATCTGTAACTGTAACTAAATACAGTTACTCATATATTGTATTCTAAGTATGTATCCACTACTGTGAGCTATGATTGGTAAAAGCACCATGCAGTGAGAGGTTCAGAAGCCTTTATTTATCACATATACATTAATGCACAGTGAAATTCTTTGTTAGGAGGTTGGGGTCAGCGCACAAGGTCAGCCATGATGCAGTGCCCCTTGAGCAGAGGGAGTTAAGGGCAGCTTGGCAATGCTGGGGCTTGAACCCTCAACCTTCTGTTCTGTAACCATTGAGCCACCACTGTACTTGTTAGACAGATATGACTGAATTCACAAAGTGTTGAAGCTTGAAGTTGTTGTAAAAGCAACAGAAGATTGAGTTTTGCTCCTTTCACCTAAAAAGTACTACAGTATGTATGTGCATCAAAAGCATGTGACTGATGATTGCACACCATTGCCTAGTGGTAGGGTCACAATTTGAGATAATCAGCATAAATCTATGGATTCATCCTGCCTTGTGCTAATGCTGCTGGTTCATGGTGGAGGTGTAATAGTGTGGGGAACATCGGGCCACTTTATTTCCAACCTGTCATATTAGCATGCCTGTCCAACTCGTACCTACGTGTTGTTGCTGATTAAATTCCTGCCTTAATGGCCAGAATGAAACGTCGGACTGAATATTTTAGAGATGATATTTGTTTGTGATGACCTTGAGGACTTATTCATAATTCCCTCATTCTGCATTGTGGTCTTTACAGACATGTTTGATGATAAACGCTACTGAAAGATAAGCTAGCCATAACTGGTTTCAACCCTCTGCCAGTTTTGTCTTGTCCTTCCCTTCAAATCGTCTGGCATGGATATGGCCTTGGTGTTATTTCTGAACCCAAGATAATGAAGTCTGCTCTCAACCAATTAGGCACAGATAAAAATCTCCTTTTCCTATATGCTACAGAGGCACAGAGGTTAGCAGGCAGGAATATTGAGGTCATTTTCATTACAACTGATGGTATTGTCTGGGCTTCCTTATTCGACTGCTACCTGTTTTATCAGAGTGATCTTGGAAAGAATTTGCTGTTTATTTAAATTGGCCACCTTCTGGTGGCTATAATATGCTATTCTAGGGGGAAATTATATATTAATGAATTATGGCTAACAGCGATAACTGGTGCAGATGCCTTGTTCTTTTGAATTCCCAGCTGGTATAGCTGTGATGGACCTGAAGACCAATCATGTGGGAAGCTTAGATGTAGATTGCAATGTATGTACAATTTGTTTTAAGAACATGGGCGGCACAGTGGTTAGAGGGTATCTCACACCTCTAGGGTCCCAGTTGGATCCTGATCTCTGGTTGTTGTCACTATGCTCTGGTTTCTTCCCACCATCCAAAACCATTCCGACAGGTGAACTGGATACTTTAAATTAGCCTTAGGAGTGAATGTGTGTGATGTCACATGCGTCTTACACCTAGTGTTGCAGGGAAAGGCTCAAGATTCAGACTGAACCTGACCAGGAAAATGCTGTTACAGAAAATGAGTAAATGCAGGAAAGGGTTGGTGTAGAGTGTTTTTAGAAATTTAGAGCAGAGAGACATTGGTAAACCCTTGGAATGTGTGTACAACCAGTCCCAATTCTCTTGCGAAATTTATAGCACTTCATCATACACAAGGAAGAGACAAAGTGACACCTCATTTTATATGTACATGTCCGACATGGAGAAATGATTTCAACAACAGAAAAGCAGTGCAACAAGTGAAACTGGAATTGAGATATTCTCAACTTTATTTCTTATCTGCAATTTGTTACGATTTATTGTTCAACATACAAATGGAAGAAAAAAAACAAACAAACCGTGCTTTCAAGGTTCAGTCTTATCCTGTCATATATAACCTCTTATTAACTGTGTATACTAAAGTACCAGAAAAACTGGAGCAAAATACACAGCAATGCCACCTATGCTTATCACTGGTTGCGTCCACCAGTGCGTATATAAAGCTATAGACATCGATGGAAGCTTCTAGAGTTGTTTCCGCCGTGAGAATGGAAAGTTATCATGATTTTCTACGCGGTTTATTAGTTGGAGCTCATGAGACGGGTCATGGCATTTCTGAAGTGGATCAAAGTTTGGATTTTCACATATGAGCATTTCAAGGGTGTATCGTGGCTACAAGAATTCTGGTAAAACCTCAAACTTACGAAAGCAGTGTGGCCGTAAAATGACTGGGTTAAGCAGTGTCGGCTGGCAAGAGTCGTTTCACGTGATAGGCGTGTGACACTTCTTCAAGTAACATCGCAATTCAGTGCTGGGGCCTCAACAAACATCAGCGTGAAGACTGTGCAACATTCCCCATAGTATACCCATTTTTCTGGTACTTCAGTATATAGAGACAGTGTATGCCTACACTTGACAACACTAGCAGTTACTATATTAAGGTAGCCAGATTTCTGAAATGAAAACTGTGGACATTTTTTTGTTTGGACGGTGTACATCAATAAAATAAAAATAATAAAGTAATGTTAATATCTGTGAAATAAGTACGTGTGAAGTAAGTAAACTAGAGAACGCATGATAAAGTGGTCAGACTACAATGGTCCACTCAAGTGCATTTAATTATCTTATTATCTTCCCATTCACAATAACATCCAGAATCATTCTATATTATACAAACAGGGGTCCTGGGGACTACATCACAACATAATGGTGTATTAAGATAATTATGCGACTACGTAATACTTATAGCAACTTAATATGCATATCTCTGAAAAAGGTGCCAAATGCGACAAAAGCCTGAGAGAATAAGTAGTGAGATGAGATGAATGGGATGATTGTTAATAGGGTTAGTCTGTGGTAAATAAATGGATAAATTAATGTGTTTTACAGTTGTGACATTCTCTTTTTCTCTTTTTAGAAGAGATGATTACCATTACCTAAGCATTTCACTGTTGTAATAGTTACTGGAGCTTATTTCGCAGCCTTTATTCAGCATAGTTAGCTAGCTTCATCAGCCTGACCTTAATTCATGTATTTCATAACATTATTCAGCAGACATGTAACTCATAACACTATATGTTTTTTTTTTTTACATTTGAGCAAGCAATAAAGGAATATCATTAAACGACGATAAAATTGCTATAACGTGGAGCCCCCATGCTAGGTGATAGGTGTGTGCCAACCGGAACCCTCTGCTGCTCTGTGTCTCGTACAAGATTGTGTTCACATTACAGTTGGTTTTAAATGCAAATCAAAAACCGGTGACATCTGTGACTGTAGCTGGGAACAGGTTCCCCAAATTGGACACTATTCCTGAAATTTGATACATCTAGTCACTCAGCACTACATGGCCACACATGACTTCTGGGTTACTCCTTAATGGTACAAGGTATAACCATGTAACCAAGTGTTTCCATATTAGACAAGGTTTTCATTGCAGGTTGAAGACATGCAAAATTACTAACTAGCCTTTTTTGCCATGTAGATGTGTAATATTGATGTATCGTCCATTCCCATCATTTATGTCCAGCACTAGGTTGTGAAGTGCTACAGTGTTACTTTGTCGCACTGTGTCATCTGATACTACAACCTGAGCTCACACTCTTATGTTCATACATCTGTGTTCCAGGGTGGTGTGTTTGCTGGGCTGCAGGAGATCAAAATTATGTTAACATTAATTTCCTCCTTCTACATAGCACCTGCTGTTTCTCCACAGTCTGGAAGAGACACAGAGGCTTCTTCTACTGGAAGAAAAGAGAAATCAGAAAGATTAAGCTTCATCAAAAGAATGGACATAGACAGTACATGCCATTTCTATTTCCCTCTCATCCTCCTGTCTGTAAGAGCTTATGGATCCACAGTGCTGCCTCTGTGTGAGGAAGTGAACAAATTAGCACTTCCTTGAGCTTCATTCTGTACCATGTCCCATGACCAGTTGCTTGCATGTGCTCAGCCTGTGCATGATCTTAACTTGCCTTTTTTGTGCGAGTGTTTTTGTACACGTGCTTAAGCATGCCTGTGTATGAGTGACTTGATGAGCTGTCATGATGTCCATGGTGTAAATCATGAAACGAATCCCTGAGTAATGAATGTTAGTGAACCTCTGACAGCCCATCTGTGTGACTGTAGCAGAAAAGTGAACGCTGAGTCCATTCTCACTTATAGTCCTCTCCGTATGTTTGGAGCCATTTCCTGCAATTTGCTGCTCTCACTTCTCTTTCTACCTACCGTTCAATGAAATTGAAGCCTTTGTTTCAAATATGTTAGGCTTCACTTACAAATAGTGAAGATAAGGTAAGCTAATATTAAATAATGACATCCATAAGGTTGGGTCATTGCTGAATAGTCATCAGGTAAATGTCAGCTCACAAGCTAATCAATCAACTAAATATTTTTACTCAGCTTTTACTTTTCTGAAATAATAAACCATAGGGGTATTATTTGCTACCCCCATTACAACCTCATATTAAAAGGGTTTCTGATGTTTCATATAAAAGATTTATGTTTTCTCATTGTCAGTATTTTTGTACCTAAAAATCCCAAATATTACAAAAAAATTAAACAAAATGACTAATTAATCTATAAAGCAAATGTTTTTGAAACTTTTTGTACTGGTTTCTCAGAACCAGTAGTTTGCTTTTCGATATTCTTTGTTTTATGGTCTGCTTGACTCTTTTCTACAGAAATGTTTGAACAATTGATTGCTTAGATCGTCAGTACAACTTTTTTCTTGTTCTATAATGTATCAAGGATATTAATGCAAGCTCGTTGTATCACTGAGACGCCTTTTTAAGGCTTGTGTTGTTCTTGTATTCTCTGTTTCCTCCATCTTCTCCGTTCTTGATCCTAGGTCCTCTTACAAAGAAACAGAATGATGATTTAGGTGATAATGACGGTGCAGAGGATGAAGGTATTTTTTTGACGCCAAACTGATATGCATGACAAGGAAACCCTCCAATTTTTTCTTCTTTTTTTTCTTAAATTTCTTGTCCTTTTTTCGCGAGTGGAGATGTTTTTCTTTTTTTACTTCCTAGTGTTTTTGCTGGATGTGTTTTGTCTTTTTTGCTTGATGTTCTCCAAGTATGTCACATGTCTCTTGTCATTCCAGACATGTAATTGTTAACCTTCCATAGGTTTTTGCTTGAATTTTCTTTTTTTCCTTTAATTTTCTTTAATTTTTTTCATGTTGCATCCCACCGAAAAAAGAAAAAAAGAAAACTAATAACCATGATGCAAAATCTTGACACCTTTTTTTGCATGATTTTTTTAACCTTCTTGTGTTTTGAGATCCAGTCAAACTTTAGAAATATGAAAATGCAACATCAATGGGGTTGCTGAAAACTCTTTACATTTCCTATGCAACATGTTCCTGGAATTTAAAATAGTACTAAATGGATAGACATTTATAACAGGTATAGCAGCAATAGTTAAAGATCTTTTGCCCACTATAAATGACTATTTTTAGAGTATATTTTTGTATAGAATTTTAATATTTTATACACTTGTCACTTGCATGAAAAGAATTAATGACCAAACAATATTATTTTAAATTTATTAGTGAACAATACATCACACTTTTTCATTGTTTATATAGACAGTAATAATTTTTATTTGTTTTCACTTACAATATAGCAGCTATACACAGTCATTAACTCACCAACTTTTTTTCTCTGAGACAGAAACATAGCTGGTCGTGGTACAGAGCATTTCAGGAAGTGTACTGACTTTTACGAAGCACTGACACCCAAAACATGTACAAAAATGTTAAATAAAAATCTCCTTAAAGAAGTCTTCACATCAATTATTATAAGATTTTCTTTGTTAAAAACACCTCCTTTTTTTTTAAAAAAAAAAGAATCGTTTGTTAACCTTCAGTTATACAGTGTTTGTCATAGAAGCCCTTATGAGTGAGCTGGAACAAGTGTCAGAGCTGCTGTTTAATCAAAACCCTTTGATTTAAGAATTCGACTGTGTTGTGGTATATAAAAATGTCCATGTTAATATTGGACCACAAAATTAACCAAGGCCATATTTTGTATAATCAATTGAAATAAGCACCAATTAGCACCAGCTAAAACCAGGAAAGTGCTGTCTTTGATCCACACATCATAAGATTAGAGTGGCACAAATACAAAGTGAGTATGCCACCAAGCAGCTCCTATTAACTTCATCAAAAATTCAGAGCTTACAAAATAATCCTTTTGAGCCTCGAGACAATATGTTAGGCCAAGTGCAGTCCTGAATATTTAGGGATACATTTACAATATGTTTCCTGGGCTTGGTGTTGAAAACAGCAAAGGCTGCACTCAGGATAACCCACACGTCCAGTTCTTCAGAAACATTCCATGCTTCCTGGTTAGTCTTTTTGTTGGACTGGCTTTCCGTGTTATATTAAGGCTAAATTTCGGCTCTGATATCAGGCATAATCTTCTGGACTCAACTGTGTGAATAATATGGAGTCATTTCATTATATACTATGTACACATGAGGGCCACTTCATGCTGGACATTTCTAATCCAGCATCCTGAAGACAGTGACATTGTGAGAGAATGGGGTTGGCCTGGATCACACATTTAAATTGAATTACGCTAGCTAAAAACCAAACTTTTGATTATCCAATGTGCAAGATGCGTTACGTCTTCCAAGCTCTGTCCTCGCACTTCACCAGTTCCTGGTACTTGACACATCTCCTCTTCAAAAATCAAAATGCCAGCATGTTCCAGCATGATCTTTTGTTTTGTCACATCAGAGGTGATAAACATGTTTGGATTAGGTGGTATCTCTTTTTGCCCTGGGCCTTGTCAACCTATGTTTTGGCACCATAACAGTCTAACTTTCTCTAGTACCTTTTGCCTAAGGTTTGATTCTGCCACGTCTACTGCTTTTCCAACCGTCCATTTCCTCCCTTTTCTCACTTTAATGCCAGCTGACGAGACCTTCTTGTCCCTGAAGTTCCTGTGCTGTAGGGCTTCTCTTGTTTGCACCACCATTATGTCTTCAATCAGGCCACTGAATGAGACCTGAAATATGTTACTGTTTCTGCATATTGCTGTGCTGTTGAGACTGTGGAGAAGGTCTTGAAACTTGTGGAGAAAGCCACTGACCTTTTGAGGGACTCATCTGTTGTCAGTGGAACTGCAGAATCCAGCAGTGGCCACAGGACTTGGGGAATGATGGAATATTGAGGGACCCAGGCCTTGAATCTGCCAGGCGGGCCTGATTTGTCAACCTTGGTGAGCCAGGCTTCAAGGTCTCTTTTGGACTTTTGCATGGTGGCAGAGTCTTTCAGAGTTGAGTCAAAGAGATTTCCCAGATTCTTGACTGGTGCTCTGTGATGGAGTGGATGGCACTTCTGGATAGTGAGAAGTGGAATTTGTCAACAAACCTCCCTTTCTTCAGCACCATGGACCTTGACGTGGTGTTCTTGAGGTTCATGCTTGCCCAGGTGATAAGATCCTCAAGTTCCTGTAGGATCCACTTACACTCTCGGACCTATGTTGTGATGGTAAGGTTGTGCATAAATGCTCTTATTAGGGGCTGTCGTACACCAGACTTGGCTAGGGGGTTTCTGCATTTGTTCTCAGCTGGCTTGGCCGACATGGCAAGGGTAAAATACAATAGCAGACATGGTACAGCCCATTATTATTGCTTTTCAGGCCAATGCCAGTTGAATGTTTCTGACCCAGAAGTGACCCTCAGCCTTAAATTATTGGTGTAATCCAGGATTAGGTCCTTGATCTTGCTAGGAACATGGTGGCTGTGCAAGCTTGACCAGTCTGTGTGGCACTGACCTATAGGCATTGGTCAGATCTAACCACAGGTTAGGTTAAGTAGGTCGCCTATGTTATCAGGAGCTTCCCTGATGAGCTGCCTAACTACATGAGTATGCTCGAAAAACCAGGAATCCCACCCTTCTGCACTGAGTAGTCAATGTAGCAGTTTATAAGGAGAAACTGGAGGCAATATTGGAAAACACCCTCAGTTCAAACACAAATTAATTGAAACTGTTTGATTTTCTTTGAGTTTTTCTCTTTGGTGATCCAAACTCCCTCTGTACACCTCCACAGCTCGCTTCCTAGCTCTCTCTCTTCTCCTTCTCCTTCTCCCAGAGCCACTCTGCTCTACTGAGAGACATAAGCTTTTTTCTTAGGATGGTTTGAAGGTTAGCAAATGCTTGCTTCTCCTTTTCATAGGATGTTTTGATTTGTTTTTGAGGGTTTAACTCCTGCTCCAGTTGATGTATTTTGGTGACCCTGCAGTTCATTCTGTAGGTGGTGGGCTCAGTGTTACCTTTCTCAACATGGCCAAATCTTTCAGAGGGGTAACTGACAGTGATGGCAGTTGTTGTTTGGAGTCAGCTGTCTGCATCTCTTCTGGCTATGGTGGTCACGTCTTTGTCAAAATGTAGACATTCACTCCGGTTACTGGTTGGTAACATTTAATCTGTTACCATCAAACTACTCTGTAGAGCTTCAGTGACTATGATTTGGGGAGGTTCTGGGCTGTGTGTGATTACTCCTTTCTGGTCTCTTTCTGTATCTCACTAGGGTCAAGGCCTGCACGCTACAGAACCCACATGGGGTAGTCCAGTGATTAGACTGATCCAACTCCTCCTAGTTGGGCATAGTTGAGCTTTCAATTGTTTCTAGCTGCCGACATTTTGGTTATGCAGCAAGGACTATCTCAGTATGTCAAAGAATTTGTTGTATGATTGTGGAAGAACAAACCACATTTCCTCAAGGACTGTTAGGAGTATTTGTGATAAAACTTGCTAAAATTGATACTACAGTGCACATTTGTGGAGATTTTTTTGTTGCAGTCATTCATCTTCTGATCACATCTGTAATAATAACTAAACACTAGTGTCCTAATGCCTTATGTCCCCATTAGAGACAAATGCATTTTTTCAGGAAAACTAACCTTTTCCATTTTATTTCCTTTATGGTTTCATTTTTTGATTTATAAAGAAGGAAGAATCACAAGGTGCAATTAATTATAACAGAAACTCTGGTCTGGATTTTGAAATGATAATCAAATAATTATTTTTTTTATTCTGACACAAATTTAGTATGACCAAAAAGTATACAGACCTGTCTGGATATTGCATTCAGTTTCTGTATGTTGCTAATATTCTTTTTGTTTCAAATAGAAAATGGGAAAACATTGGTTAAAACTGGAAATTAATGCATTTTTTTTTAATAAAATTGTTTTAAAAATTGTGCTCCTTTATCCTAACCCTCTTGCTGATAACAAAAAGCATGCAGTGATCCATTTTAGCAGTACATCAGGCACTAACAGACATATATAACATCTATAAATATTATTATTATATAAAATTATATTAAATTAAATAACATTATTATTATACATATATAAATCTACTGAGTTCTTTCTACTAGCTGCCCAGTAATTGCTGCGACACATCCAGGTCTTTGAAGATCATTCATTAATTTTACCCAAAACTTAATTATGAAAAACAAGCAAAGGAGAAATGCAAGAGCCTTTTGTAATATTTAGTGTTTTAAAGCTGAAAACTGGCTTTGAACATGTTGTTTGCATACAGGTTTGTTTTTCATTGCAAAATGAAAAACAAATGAACACACCATTATTGTGATTTCTCTGTTTTGGACCAATTTTCCTTCCTGTAACATTTTCACAAAGCACGTTTTAGAAAGTAAGCGATTTTAAATTACACATTTTCTTTCCTTTTTTTTCCTTTTCTTTTGATGCATCACTATCACAGCTCCTGTGTCCTTGCTGCACTAGTTTATATATTTTTCTCGATCCAGCTGTTTTTGAGTGAGTCAGTTAATTTATCCAAGTGAGTAGGAGATCTGAGGACACAGATATTGGGCAAAAACGCAACAGTTTTCCCAAGTCCTTGTTCATATAACCTAGCTTAGTCATAAAATGTATGCATTATTTTACTCGTTTTGTAAGTACTGTGCTTTTTTTGTCACTGGAATTGTTAAAAATGAAAAGATTCTGAAAGATGCAATATAATAGCGTCAAGTGCTACAAATACAACCACTCATACAAAAAGAAAAAGAAATATCCGAATGAAGAAACAGAAATTGTGAATTGGGACTGACTGAGAGCCCCTTGTCTCTGGGCCTAGAGAAAATATTTTTGAGGAAAATAATAGCTTTTTTCATTTGCTCTCCACTTTGTTATGGGACCTCCCAGAGGAGTGTCCCCGAACGCCCAACTTTGATGAATTATCAGAGATATATGTGGATAAATTGTGCCTGTGGTGTAATAGCTGTCTCTTCCTTACAAGATGAAAGCTATTGCAAACATTGTTCTCATTTTGCAATTACTTCCCACGTGGAATGAAACCATTCACCCAAAGTGGATCACTGGGCCCAGGCACCAAGCGATGCATTAATAATTTTAAAAAAGCAACAACATAGAGCAAAGTAAGTTGTAATAGGTTGGAAAATGTTTCAAAACCAGTACATAGAAATTCAGAGTCTTTTTTCTATGTTACATGATATTCAAGAAAACATCATATGTATCAGCATTCAACTCATTCACTGTCCTTAATCCAGAAATTAAAATGGCATTTTATATTCATATTCATGGTTATAGCTATTGATGAGAGGAACTATAGCAGGAAATGGGCAAAAGACAAAAAAATCCTAACATTTGATTTTTGTCCAATCACAAGAAACATGACACATGTTGCTTAGGAAATTACAGATCTAATATCTAAAGCTGAATATATCGTAGCCCATTAAATGGTAAAGGAAAATGTGGCAAATTGGACGTAAACGAAAAGCCAGTCTCAATTCTGACTGTATCTTCAGCTGATAGTGGAATTTGACGTTTAATTATTTTCTCCTTCACTCTCCTACCAGACATCCGCGAGAGTGGAAGTCCCAAGCCGGTGATGGTTTTTATCCATGGCGGATCTTATATGGAAGGCACTGGGAATATGTTTGATGGCAGCATCTTGGCTAGTTATGGCAATGTCATCGTCATAACCCTGAACTACCGGCTTGGTGTGCTAGGTAAGTGTTTTACGCACCTTTGCTGAGCATCAGATGAACAGAACAGTTTAGTTCAGAAAAGTGTCTAGGCCTGATCCTTCAGCAAATGAGACTGTCATTTCTTCTCACCAGTAAATCATATTAGCCCATGAGACTGAATTCAGCCTCCTGTAGGACGTAGCGCACTCTTTAGCATAAGAAATAATGCCACCAGTAGCATCAGTTGAACCACACATATGGAGAGCAGTATGCTTCTGTAAATCCAACTCAGGCAGCAGTGATATAAATGATGCTGATAGTAATAATGAACAATGCTTTATGAGCAGTACTTCATGCAATGCCATAAACTGCCTTATACAAGTCATCTCTACCTGGATAGTTTGGTCATTAAAGGAGGAGGGAAAACAAAGCAGCCTCGAGCAAATCATGATTGTCTATAAGCTTGGGTTTGCTCCCAAAAAAAAATGGTAATTGCAGTGTTATTGAAAGTTTGCTCTGTGAGGATTCCATGCCACCTAGAACGAGTTGAGTGCCCAGGTAAGTACATATACAAGTACAAGTAAAATAACACTGTTTTATTTACAGGTAAACAAGGTATTAATATATATATAAAAACAAAAACACACAAACACACAAACCCCATTTCCAGAAAAGTTGGGACACTTGCTAAAAATGAAATGAAAACTGAAATCTGTCATTTGTT
>JAOVVH010000004.1:18747102-18762117 GCA_028566435.1 Scorpiodoras heckelii
GATAGATAGATAGATAGATAGATTGATTGATTGATTGATTGATTGATTGATTGATTGATCACTTTATTAGTCCCAGAGGAAAATTCACAAACATGTATATGCACATTACCTTTCTTCTTTTTTTTTTCTTTACTGTTAACAAACACAATAAGTTTCATGCCCATTTTACTGTGATAGTCACAACTACATTTTTTTAAACTGAACTCATTTAAAAATTCCCATTTCAAGATATTGTTTCAATTATTTATTCCTGCTTTGTAAAATGATGTTAATGGCTTCTTTATTAGCACTCACTCACACATTAGTTCAGCACAGCATTTCCAAATCAATAATAATTAGAGAATGGTTTTTTTAATGATTCCTCTGTGAATACTTTCTTCAAAGACCTGTCATTTTCAGTAGGGTTTATGTGTGCCTTGTCTTTGAAGCAACATGAATTTAGATTTTGATCTGATTTTGGTCATTATCAAAGACAGAAGGTGAATGATAGTAAACCTTACACGTGGTAATGAGGTCCCAATGACTGTACTTTATATAAATATTAAATGCACACTACAGTGGTTTGTGGTTACCAAACAACAACAACAACAAACTAATACTTCTGGGTCGCAATGTTTTAAGAGGAAAAAGAAGTCCCTGTGCATTATGAATGGTTTCGCAGTGTTCAGCTGAGAGGGTGATTTAATTTTTTTTTCTTGAGTGTGGAAACTGAGTGCATTCCTTTCACTTGCAGACTGAACCACTCAGAGTCCCTGGAAGCCTTCTGTTCGCTTTGAGTAAGGTGTAAGATGTTTGTGGATGTTAACACTAACCGACAGCACAGCAGATTATATATTTCTTCAGAGCCCATTGTTACTGCACATCATCTATTTGCACACAAGGACTAAATGATAGTTTCAAGCTGTGAGTATTATTTTAGAGTCATCCACATTGTGTGGTTGTCTATGAAGAAAAAGTGTAAACTGAAATGGAAATATGTCCATAATAGTGTACACCAATACTTAAACATGCATGATGTTTGTTCGTACTGTATATGCAAGGGTGGAAAAATACTCCAGTGAAAATGTAGATAATGTGTCAAAATCTTACTCAGTTAGAAGTGGAAGTATCCAGCTTTTATGAGTCTGTGCTCGCTCCAGCTTATTGAAAGATTTTACTGAGGTAGGGCCTAGGGCGCTCATTCTCAAGTTCCACACTGCAGACCGGTCACTTCCACATAATTAGATGCACACACATAGCTATAGTGCTAACTACATTGTCTAGCATGAGAAGGTCACTGCCGATGACGAACCAGCTTGATTGTTGATAGTTTTCTCTCCATCAATGAACTTGATTGGATGCTTTATACAGAACTGATTGGAATCTAAACTGAGCCATTCCACTGATTTATATTGTACATTGCCAAGGTGAGAGAAGAAGAAACCTTTCAAGAATTGAAGGCTTTGAAGGTCTAAATAACCATATAAAGGGTTAAGTGTTCCAAAAACACTCAATTATAAATATGCCTAAATAATTAGGACCGTTACTTAAACCCTGTGTTTACACCGTAATTACAAAACATGCAAACACACAAGGGTTATCCAGCGTCTCTTTTCTTTTTTTTTATTATGCATAATTGGAAATCAATAGCACTCCTGTTGATGTTTTCATGAAAGCACTTCCTCCTTCCCCTTGTGCTCACTGCTGTTCATATTGATTTCATTGTTGGCCTTGCCATGTAACATTGTTATGTTCTGCTTGTCACTTTATCTTTGATTTAATTCATTGATTATGATTTCATAACAAGGGTGAAAGTTTGTGTAAAAACATGTTTTCTTATCCTGTGTTCTCCTTGAAGCATACTGTCTTCATCTAAATCCCAAAAAAAACCACCATTAAGGGAAGCCCTGTGTATTGTTAAGAAAGTGTCTCACACTTAGACAAGCAGAAAAGTCCGTTTCTATAAGACTCCCTGTGCAATCACAGACGACTACAATGGCTTGTGCGAAAGCATTGTGTTTTCATGCCCTTGCTTCTAATCAACCAGACATCGCTGAGCAATTGTAATTATCTGCTTTAGGCCTGCATTTGCCCTTCATTGCTTCCCGGCCATAGTTTGGGTATTTAATTAAAAACCAGAGTTTTTTTTTTTTAATGCCAAGTATGCTTTGAATTAATCAGTCCAAATGTTGCAAGACTTTTCCAACAGGTATGTAAATTGCCCTTTTGTGGTCAATGTCATTGAAATTTAACCTTAGAGATGAATGTTAGAATAGAGCCATCATGTGGCTCAGAGATAGATTACTAGGTCTAGACTTCAGTCGACTGGGATAAATACAGATCTTAAGTGAACATATTAAGTACTAGTGTATATTATTGATCATAGATTTCTCATACCACAATATATTATAGCACTAGACTTCATACAGTTTTGGGCACATTTGCTTAGCAGCCTACACAAAATCAAGTAAACATGGGCAAACAAAGTCTGTACCTGAAGCATGCACATTTATGAAACTGCTGTAATAATCCCTTACATCTTAATGTGCTCTGTTTCAATTTAAACTCTTGCTTACGGGTGTTGGAATTACATGCGTGTCTTTTCTGTCTCAGTGATGGCTGAGAGTAAAGATTTAGTTTTGGGTATTCTTAACAAATATCTTCAGCAAGAGTGCACCAGTTTGGCTACATTTATTTTTTTAGTGGACACGAATGAAGTGATATACACTGAAGTACCAGAAAAAACGGCATACCAGTTCATTCTTGACAGGTCCCTCACGGGATCTTGGAGGGAACGTTGCACAGTCCTCATGCTGATGTTTGTTGAGGCTCCAGCATTTAATTCACCTAGAGTCTGTTTACGGCCTCACAGCTGTCAGAAGTTCGAGGTTTTGCTGGAATTCTTGTAGACATGGTACACACTTGAAATGCTCATATGTGAAAATCCAAACTTTGCTTCTACCTCCAAAATGCTATGACCCATCTCACGAGCTCCAACTATTAAACCACAATGAAAATCACAAAACTTGACAATCCCATGGCGGAAACAGCTCTAGAAGCTTTCGTAGATGGCTGTCGCTTTATATACGCACTGGCGGATGCAACCAGTGATGTCTGGCATTGCTATGTATTTTGCATAGGCTCCTATACTGGTTTTTCTGGTACTTAAGTGTATTTGAATGCCACAAAGTTTGTTCATTTTTATTTAGATTTTAGTTACAATTGTGTTCAGCTCTCACCTACTAGCTATTAGCATATCATATGTTCCATCCCTGCACATTTTATTGAATGCCCCACCCATTGTGTTTAACCTGAAATAGAGTATTATGCAAATTTTTGGCATTTAGTTCCCACAAAGTTCTATTGTTCTCATAAACGGTAAGAAAAAAAAACAGTAGCTCCTTCTTAACTTTTTTTATGGTGCATTATTCTAGCTCATTATGATCGTGTCACCTAATGAATGAAGTTCAAAGCAAAAATCTGGCACTTCACTAACCAATATCTTTTGATGTAAAGTCTCAAACTCGAAACATGAAATTTTTCCACCCCGCATCACTGCCACGTTTTTGAGATGCACGCATAATTTGGTGAAATTTTGTTTATAGGGAGCGCTGCAACCAACGAATTTCCATATCTCAAGAAATGCTTAAGCAACAATTTTGCAGTTTGTTATGCTTATTTCACTTTATTGTTGCTCTTTCTCCTTATGCTTCGATCATACTCCACAACTCTATGTGGTATGTCTAGTTTTGTCACTTGTATTGCAAGGTAGCAAAACTAATTTGAGATGTTTAAGGTTCTTCAAGCTTGAACCTTCTGCTTGAGAGACAGAAAAAGAATTAAAATGAGTGCCTTCCTTGTCTATCACTGCAGTTCCAGAGAAACTTTCCCAGTTTTTAAACACAAAAAATTTGTTTATGCCCTGCGCTGTTATATTTTTGCATCAAGGGTGCCCCATGGTATTTTGTGGAAGGAAAGCAGAACAAGGGGAAGCCATTGAGAGAGAAATCAACATTTTCCCAGTTTATGACCATCTGCTGGCTTCACCGACACACATGATGGTTCTTTAGCAGAAATGATCATCATCTGTTTCACACACTCACGCTAAATGAAACATTCAGTAGGATTAATTGTGAGTAACAGCCTAAGGAAAGAAAGCTGGGGAAAATATCAGATGCAGTCAAATATTAATACTGCTGAAGAATTATATCTGATACTGTACTTCAATTTCTTTGAATTAAGTACTAAGTTTAATTTAGTATGAAAAGAAAACATACTACAAACCGCATTTCCAGAAAAGTTGGAAAACTTTCTAAAAATGCAATAAAACCTGAAATACCGTATGTAACTTGTTAATTCACTTGACCCGGAAGGACAAAGAAAAGATTTTCAGTGTTTTCAATGACAAACTTAATTTTATAAAAAAAATTTGAAATTGAGGTCTGCAACACACTCAAAAAAAGTTGGGACAGAGACAAAATAAGACTGAAACGGTTATACAGGTAACACTGTTCTGGAAGTTTCCACAATTAGCAGTTAACCTCGTAACAAGTGAGGTCATCAAGATTGAGTATAAAAGGAGCATCCACCAAAGGCTTAGCCTTTGCAAGCAAGGATGGGTCGTAGTTCACCACTTTGTGCCAAACTTTATGAGAGAATTGTCAGTCAGTTACAAATACAATGTTTCTTAGTGCAAGACTGCAAAAGAATGTATGTCTTTCACCATCTACAGTTCATAATATCATGAAAAGATTCAGGGAGTCAGGGGAAATCGCAGTGTGTAAAGGCCAAGGGTGGAAACCACTGCTGAATGTGTGTGACCATTGAGCCCTCAGGTGGTATTGTTTCAGAAACCGTCATGTCACCGTGATGAACATAGGCTCGGGAGTACTTTGGAATATCATTGTCACTTAACACAGTCTGACACTGCTTCAACAAATGCAACCTGAAACTGTATTATGCAATGAGATTCGCAGACTCGCGGAAACACCAGCGAGTCATCTGAGATGGACCAAAAGACAGTGGAAACGTGCTCTGTGGTCAGACGAGTCCACATTTCAGCTTGCATTTGGATGTCGGATTCTACGTGCCAAAGATGAAAAAGACCATCCAGAAGGTTAACAATGAAAAATGCAAAAAAACAGCATCTGTGATGGCATGGGGTTACATCAGTGCCCACAGAATGGATGATCTGCATATATGTGAAGTTACCATTGATGCGGAGGCTTATTTTGGTATTTTGGAGAAACATATGCTGCTGTAAAGACAACATCTTTTATAAGGTACTCCATGTCTATTTCAGCAGGACAATGCCATGCCTCATTCTGCACAAGGTGCAACAGCGTGGCTTCGTAGACATAAAGTGTGTGTGCTTGACGGGCCTGCCTGCAGTCCAGATCTGTCTCATGTTGAAAATGTATGGCACATCATGAAGAGGAGAATCAGACAACATTGACCTTGGACTGTTGAGCTGCTCAAGTCTTGTACACAGCAAGAATGTGCAAAAATTCCCAAAAAAACTGCAACAGTTAGTATCTTCAATTCCCAAACAATTAGAAAATATAATTTAAAAAAGATGATGTGACCCAGTGGTAAGCACGCCTCTGTCCCAACTTTTTTTTGAGTGTGTTGCTCTCACCAATTTTTAAATTTGTTTATATTTTACAAATAGAATTACGTTCATCATTGAAAACACTGAAAATCTTTTCTTTGTCATTTTGTCTGTTAAGCTTCAAGTGAATTAACAAATGACAGATTTCAGTTTTTATTGCATTTTAAGAAAATAGCATTTCTGGTAATGGGATTTGTAGTTAAAGCATTGGTTTGGACTTGCGTATTCATTAATGCATTCGGAAATTAATTACATTACTTAACCTTAATGCAAAATGTTGCTGAAAAAAATTACTCTGCAATTTTTTCCTCCTTCCCAAAAGTTCACAGGCATGGAACACACCCAGGCAATCATTAAAAACTAAAATTCCTCTCATTTTTTGTTTTACACTGTGTAATTACAGTACTTGCAGCAGTCTTTTGAGATTATTGCCTCTCACACTGCATAAGATGATTTCAATTCAACAGGAGATCCTATAACAGATGATAACATGCAGTAACGTTCCCCATGTCAGATTATATAATAAAGATCCTCTGATGATAGAGCTGTGATTAAAGAATGACGTTCTGCTTATGCAATCAATCAGCATGATTTGGGCTTGTGCAAACATGGACATGCATAAAGCTCTTGGTAGAATTTGAGATAGCACAGTATAAAAACAGAGGAGGAGTTTGTGTCTGGGAAAACTTGGAATGTCTGTTCTTCAAAGTGCAGCCCGCTTTAAAAATAATAAAAAGATATCCTTCTACAGAGCATGCACTCACTGATCCACAGCAGGACCACCCCCGCCATGTCTTTCTTTGTTCCTTATTCATTCTTGCTCTTGCGCCCTCCTTTATTCTCTCTCTCTTTCTCTTCCTCTCTCATCTCCTAGCTCATAAGTGAATATTTATGAGATGACTAACAATTAGATACTTATTTCTCTGTAAACTTTTCCTTGGATTGGAAGTTGGGCATTGAGAAAGTTGACCAAACTGACCAAAGATGAGTTGCGATGATTAAATAAGAATTAACAGAGAGGAGCAGGAGGCTGTCATCTCATTGGACTACATCTCATCCGGTATATAAACTGAGAGAGAAATACAGGAGTCTAATGTTTATATGTGTGCGTGTGAATATTTCCCTCCCCAAGTGAAAGAGCACAGGCATGAAAACATGCTATCAGTGGTGGCTCACTAAGATAGTGCAAGCAGGAGAGCAATGAGTCCTGTGCCTCAATGGCTATCGTTCAGGCCCTGCAGACTTGGGTTTAGTGTGGTGGACTAGGCAAACAGACCTGACAGGACAGGACAATTGGCAGATCTTTCACCTATGGAGAAGCAGACTCTCTAGAGTGCTGCAGGCAGAGAATATTAGTCCCAGTACTGCATGCATGATGCGAGACATGTAAGTGATAATGCATTTGTGCTATAAGATGTGTCATGAGATGTCTATAAAGTGATTTCTCTAATCAGAGTTTTAGCACCAAATTTCTGTAGTTTTACATAAATCATGTGTCCTCATGTCATTAACTGTCACTTGTCCAGGACTGGGTTGTGGTGCTAGCAGGCTGAGGAGGGCAGCCCTGACATAACTTTCTTCAGCCTAATCTACCTGCTCCTCCTGGGGGATCCCAGGGCATTCCCAGGCCAACTCAGATACAAAAGAGCAGCCACCAGGCTCAAGGAGGGGGCCCCAGTTTTCCTATTCTGGCGAGGTGCCTGTTTTTTTAAGCTTATCCGTAGGGGCTCACTTTTTGTCTGAGCCTTTGCCTTAGGTCTCTCTGCTGTGGGCGACCTACCGGGAGCTACCTGCTCCAGACAGCATGACTTCCAGGGTCACAGGGGCACACAAACCCCTCCACCACAATAAGGTTACATTTCCAGGAGGGGCTAAATCACAAGTTCACATTTATATTAGGGGTGTAATGCACTTTGACTATCTGTATTTGTATACTGCTGTAAATATTCATATCTGTATGATAATTTGGGTTCAAACCTGAGGTGGGTAATGCCTAAACTGGAAGGCTTTGCAAACACTGGAACACACCCAGAGATAGAAATGCCAGCAGTGTCAGTGTCAGCCACCGACAATCCCTCCACCTTAGTTTCATCACACTATGCAGTAAACAAATAGTGCACATTCTATGCGTATCCATATTTGTGTCTGTTAAGAACACATTTGTTCATGTGGAATAATGTATGAATGTTATATTCAGTTACATGCATAATATTTAGTACAGTATATAATCAAAGAAGTGGAAATTCTATGGTTCTGAATGCTTTGGGTACAGTGTGGAGGATTAGAGGCCGATTTACATCTCTATACAGTCAGTCTGTATGCGCTACAAAGTCATAATGCTGACATTTCCCTTCCAGCCCTCACCATTTATTAAAAGCTGCCTTGTATTGTTTCCCTACCCATCCCTTCAGGCATACAGGCAGCTCATAACCATTACCACTAATATCTGTGAGTCTGTATTTTTCTGGGACCGATTTAAGGAGGTGAGTGTATTGTGTCAGAGTTCATTTTGGTAATCATTTTTCCTCCCAGTGTTGGTGGCACAGTTGTACAGTGGGTAGCCTTGCCACCTCACAACCCCAGGGTTCCTCGTTCAGTCATGAAGTTGGGTTAGTGTCTGTCTGAATCTTTGCATGTTCTTCATGTGAATTTCCTCCTTGGACTCATTTTTCCTCACAAAACATGCTGGTAAGTGGACTAGCTATGCTATATTACACCTAGGTATGTGCATTTTGTCCTGGAGTCTCACTCAGGGTGTATTTCTTCTCATGGCTAGTGATCCTGGGATAGTCTCCAGATCCACTAAAATCCTGACCAGGATAAGGTGCTTATAGAAAACGAATGACTGAATGGTTAACGCATGTTTTCGATTTGGTTTTCAGGAAGCAAACGTGTTAGCCGAGAAAAAAGATACGTGATCATCTATGTGTTGAAGCTTTCTGAAAAATGATTTGTGGAAGATGTTTCCAGCATGAGCTCTTTTTTGCAGTCAAAGGTAAAGCTGTTCGTTTAGGTTTTCTGATCTGGGAAAATATACAGCATGGAGGACATCATACTTTATCAGTAACATGACAGGCCATGGTTTGGTCTTATTTACTTCAAGAGTATGAAAAAAAGGTCAGTTACTGCTCCTGTAACATTTAGTAACATGAACTAATTTGTTCTGTGGATGTTCCACAATGGTAAATGGAAGTATAAATGGATAAAAAGTATGCCATGTAATAAATAAGAATTTTAGCATTGGCAAAGTGGTGTGGTATAAGAGGAATAAAACACTTCAGGGTGTGTAGTTCTTGGAAAGTTACCAACTTTGTGGAAATAAACCCAACACAATGGACCAATGTTTTTTTTTTTTTTTTACTTACTTATAAAAACACATCCCAAACAGCAGGTTTCAAGTATGATATACTGTATGTCACGAATGTGACTCATTGCATACGATGACAGAAGACCTCAGGCTAATTTTTTTCAATATGGATCCTAATTATGGCAGCACTCTTACAGCTGTAGAGCTCTTTCTTAACTTGATTGCTAAGAAACAAACTCACTGTTAACTCCGTGACACCTGTTTATAGCTAGATATATAAAGCCATTATCCTGAATGTCCACCATATGTGGGTGACATTTAAGTTGGTTACACAGGTTACGAATAACGTTTCATGTTCCAGATGGCCATATGGTTCTAACCCTTTGCACCAGTGCCATTTATGCTCCACATCATTTGACAGAAATGAGGATAAGGAAACTGGCCAAGCTTATGGAACATCAGTTTATCAGTAACAGCATAGCAGCACCTCAGATATGTTTAACAAGCCATTAAATATAAAGCCACAGAACAGGTGTTTTCTCTGTGCTTCTCTTTTTTTTTACTGCATGGGCAAAAACAGACCCAACTGAGAAAAAAAGAAAAGAAAAATAGAAAAAAAACCTACTCAACTACACAAATCTCCATTAAATAAGCTGATGTATGTAGTACTTTTTTTTTCATTTGAAAGAAAAAAAAAAAACGATTTAGACAAAACACTTGGAGGAGCCAAATATTTGGTTTAGACAGGCTAATTTATCATGGTCCTGTTGCCCGGGCAACCCTAGCTCGTTCGGTGCCATGTGACTGTTGGCCATTTTATGCTGAGTAGTTGTCAGTGACTTATAAAAAGAGGATTTAAAAGAGAGACTTCCTGTGTGGCGATTATAGGCAAGCAGAAAGAAAGGAGTGTCTGCTAATCGCTGACCCATGACACCCAGCTGTGGAGCCCAACAAAACAAAGAACCCAACCATACACACACCTCCCCACCACCGAGGATTTTTCTCTCGGAATGATTGCAGTATTTGCACAGAACACTCATGCGTCGTCTCCTTAACTGTACTAATCAAAAGTGTCTTGTGTCTTGTGTGTGTTTGCTTTAGCACACGTGTGTTTTCCCGTTGGCTGCGGATGAATTTAAATGGCGCTGAAGCGAGCTGCGCCGCCAAGTAACACTTTCTCTTTGTGACAGGCTGGCTAGCTGCCATGCAAATGCTCGGGGGTGGATGGAAAGGGTTAGTAAAAGCACACAGACATGCACACTGTGCCACAGAGCTGTCATCTTGAGGTCGTTGGATGGAGCTTGCAGGGTTTACATAACTGAATGATTCCACATTGGCGTAATGGTGATATGAGACTCAGTCTTATGGAAGGGGCAAGGCTACACCTCTTTCTTAATTTGAGCTGTTGATTAATCTGTCTATATTTCTCCTTCGTCCCGTCTTTCTGAACATAATCGCTGTGTATTTTAAAATTTCTCTAATTTCTCTCTAATGATTCATGGTGGATGTGTTTAGAATCAAGATGTAGGGCAAAAGGCATGGTGTATGGAGCACAAGTCTGCTCTGTCTCAAAGTAAAAAAAAAAAATTCTCCTAATGGGTGTACGCACACAAACAAAAACCCACCTCTCCCCATGTGGCATTATGCAACCAAATCAAATGCATAGCACAGTTGTAAATGAAAAGCAGGGGGGATATCAAGGAGGCTTTAAAGGGAATATTTTATTTCTGTTTGCATAGCAGCTCAGACCAAAACAGACATGGAGCACATTAGGTAAAGGAAGCCTCCTTCAGTGCAGTTCAGAGATTTAATTGTGGTGTTTATGGTGAGTGAGTGCTCATGTGAAGTTTAATGATGTGACGTACCATTCAAAAATTCATCAGTTTATTTAATGCAAGACGTCCAATTTCAGATGCTACTACAGTATTTTTACTAGTCAACCAGTATCGCTCTTTATCGGCTGATATACTGAAGTTAAATGCTGATAAACAAAAGCAAAGATTGCATCAAAAAACACATTTTAATTAACATCCATACACGGGCTATAAGGTATATTGTCAGCTTCGCTGCTTTTTTAGATTTCAGTGAATCAGTAGAATAAACGTGAAATAATAAATCGGTGTATCAGATTATTTAAGGATGCACCAATTCTTCAAACATGGATGAACCCAGACTACGCAGCATGGAAGCTCACGTCTGTCCACTGAGCCATTCTGAAAGCTCAGTGAGGTGCCTTCTTTACATGGAGGATGCTGTGACTACAGTAGCATCTGAGAGATTATCCCTCATTGAGTCAGGAGTTAAACGTGGCTCAGTTAGCTCTGAAAACGAGCCTGAGTGGGATTGAATCATATCAGGCAGCCCACGGGACTGAAGGAGCGCTAGCTTTCAGACCCGATTTCAGTAGATTTCAAGGATTTTATTTATTTTTTATTTACTTTTTTAAATTGTTGTTTTCAACAGTTCACAGATTTAAAAATAGTTGGTGGGATTAAAAAAACTGTCTTCTGCGTACGTCTGTACATCATACCGTGTTGTGTAAAGGTGGTAATGATACACTAAAGCAAAAGAAAAGGCCTATTCCTGGCGTAGTCTCATACAATGTGCAGTTATCTGTAGAATCTAATCTGAGTTATTTTCAGACTTACAAAGTACATATAGCCTGTTTGATCCATCTTCTTTACTGTCTACTTCTACTGCCCAACTGTCTAAGGTTTCTTCAACTGTATATGTAGTATTTGAAATGCTTCATCTGTGTCCTGGCAGATTAACTAGTTTGAACTAATTTGTCTAACAAGCAACGGCAACTAGTATACATTGATCATCGTGATCTAATGCTCTTGTTGCTAATTGATGGCTGTTTGCCTTCATTCAGTTTAACCAGCTTGTATTTCAGCCATTTAATTCATATGAATTTATATCCATGACACTATCATTAATTCATATTAATATTCATATTGAACCATCACTATTTCTAGCCTAACAATGTAAATGTAGCCTGTTTGATCTTTCTTCTTTCTGTCTGAAGTCTCCCCACGTTGGTGAATGAGCTAGTGTTTACAACCCGTAGTGGATAGTTTGTTTGTTTGGTTTGTATATTGGCTTAACATCACTTCAGCATCTATGGCTATTCATGACAGGAACAATATTACATCAGTAGAAGTTCAATGTCATGGGCAACTGACGTACATGTCTTTGGAGTGTGGGAGGAAACAGGAGTACTTGGAGACACAGGGAGGACATGCAGACGCCACACAGGAAGGACCCGGATCGTGCCACCTGAGATCAAACCTAGGACCTTCCCCCTGTGAGGCAACAGTGCTAGCTACCAAGCGACCGTGCCTCCCTAGTACATAGTATTTATTGTATAATACTAGATATATATTATTTGGCATGCGTCAGCTGTGTGCTATCATATTAGCCAAGTTCACTCAAGAAAGCATGCAAATGTGCAACAAAATCTAGTATACATTGAGTATCATGGTATCATTCTCAGGTTCCTAAGCCATGGCTATTTGCCTTTATTCATTTGAACCGACTTAATATTTGGACTAGATTATACTTTTGGGAGTTAGCTCATTTTTATCATTGGAGAGAATGGAGAAGAGAGATTAGGATTAAACATGCTGACTTTAGAAAGTTGGCTTTAGTTCATTAAGGTTTTCCTGTGTTCCTTGGTTCACTTGTTTAAGTAGCACTAAATTACCATCAGTAACTGTCCAGTTTTGGGGAGCCTATGTCCAGTGCAACCTCAGATTCATGTTCTTGGCAGACAGGAGAAGAACCTGATGTGGTCATCTGTTTTTGCAGCCCATTTGATTTAAAGGTTTGACGTGTTATGTGTTCTGAGATGCTTTTTTTGCTCACTGCCATTTTAAAGTGGTTATTTGAGTTACCATAGCTGTCCTATCAGATGTTTTTTGTTTGTTGCACCATTCTGTGTAAACACTAAATACTGTTGTGCATGAAATTCCCAGGAGATCCTTGGTTTTTACAATACCTACACCAACTTATCTGGCACCTTCATATTCAAGCATTCAAGAATATGAATTCTTTCTTATGATCAAGGTCAGCTCAATGCAGACGTATTTTCTCCTGTTATACCTGAAAGTGGTTTGCTGCTGTTGCCCTCTTTCAGAGTAGGGTGTAATAGGATCTTTTAATTGGTTTATGCTGTGTGACAGGCATCCTCGGATGAAAGTGTAATCTGCTGTTACTCTGTGCTAACACAAATCAGTTTTGCATTGATATCCTTGAAGACACTGCTTGTCTGCTCCTCCGTATGTGTTGTCACCCTGGTTAGCAGGCAAAGGTTCAGAGCATTGATCTGAATTCGACAAAAAACAGGCTCTCAGAAATAAAGGTGTCTACATTTCCTTGTTACTGGTGTGGTGCCATCAAAGGGACATCGTTTGTTCATTATTGGACCTCAACTTTTTTAAAGCTTTACTCTAAAAGCTAAATATAGGAGCACCACATGAAACTTTCCAGGTGAAAGATACATACTAAAGGTACAAAAGATGTCCCCAGCGATGAAGAAAATACAGCTTGGTACTCATTATTTTTTTTATATCAGAATCAAAGGAAAAAGGCAAAAAAAAGAGGATCTGTGGACAAAAAACTGCGACATTTCAATGAATCTCTAATTAGTAAAACCTCCACGAAGTAGCTTTCTGCTGCACATTAAATAGGGCCAGTGAAATGTTTTTGACAAGGTAGCACATTTCCTGTTTCCTGCTCATTCATCACCTTTCAAGACCTTTTAGCTTGCAAAAAAAACATACAATGACAGCTATAGACATTTAGAGGTGTCATGACACTCATTGGTGACATTGCAAGCTAAAAGCTTTGCCACTTTTGCCACTTGAGTGACAGAGTTCGAGAAGTTGTGGAGTTTAATTATGAAAACAGTGAAGTATGTCCTTGAAAAATAATATCAGAACCCTTTGTCGTGCTAGTGTGACCGATTCTGGTGTAGCACTAGCATGGCTGAGCTTTGAGCAGCTCAGCCATGCTGAGCTTTGAGCAGCCTGGTTTATCTTCACAAGTGTTGAGATTGAAAATAATTAAATAAGTTTTCACAAAGTTTAAGGTCCACCTGGTTTGTCAAGAAGCCTAATTAGGAGGCAGTGGGTGGTCTGTGAGTAGACTGCACCACAAGCTTGTGACATTTCACTTCAGCCTGGTGAAAGGTATGAAGAGTAAAATTAATTAAGGCAGAAATCAAAAATGAATTTGTTCATCACACAGGCTCTTATCAAAGCCTCGCTAAATATCAGGCATGACAAATTGGTTGCTCAGAATCTTTGTGTATGTGATTGACAGAGGGAATAATGATATTAAATGGAAACAAAGTCCAGGAGAGATCACAGGCAGTGGTTTCCCCAAGCTGGCCAGTCAAAATATTCTAGAAAGGAAGCTGTTTCTAAATGTAACTCTATAGCTAAACTATATTAGTCTCATTGTACCTGACCTGGCTGAATGGAATCATATGGACTCAAGGTTGATTCTTTTCACCTCAGGCTAATTAAAAGCAAGAGACAACATTGTAAAAGGAAGTTAGTACTTTAGGGTAAAGAATATTGTCTGGAATTAGATGAAATAAGAGATGAGATTCCACGCAGCACAAATAGCTTTGGGGGAACCGTAATCATCTTCAGTTGTGTCCATTAAGATTTGAGATAGAGTACTAATACGATGCAATTATGCACAAAGGATGAAAAATGCTTTCCTGCCTGAAAAAGAGAGGAAAAATCTGGTCAGAGTGCAGGGGAGTCCCACAGGTGTTTATCCTTGGTCGAAACTCAGGTGTGTGCTGAAAGCAAAATTAATTGGAGTAAATGGTTGTGTATCACAAAATAAGTTACACAGATCTGATAGTGACCTCCCCAGATTTTAAGCTGCGTAGATCAATATGGACAAAGGAGTGTAATTTTCATTTTCATTAAGCAGCACTTTTAGATGCACTGAGCCAACTGCCATGGGAATAGACAGCGCATTTCTGGAATAGTGGCAATGTAAATGAAGCTACCTTGCATGCCCCCACTTACTCATTCGAGCTAACAGGTTTGGAGATTTGTGTTCAGTCCACTTAGTTTGAGTTTCTTTTATAAATGAA
>JAOVVH010000004.1:18889232-18900388 GCA_028566435.1 Scorpiodoras heckelii
TAATAAATTATTGTGGTCTAAAACCAGGTGTTTCAGTTTCATTGTCTAACCCCTGTATATACTGTATATATATATACTGTATTCTGTATATATATATAAGGAAGCATATAAAGTGAATTTTTTATTAGAATTTTGTTTTTAATCCTATAATCCTCCCAAATGTGTTTATTGTATTGTGTTAGTCACTAGGGAATGATCTAATCTGCTAGTAACTGCCACATTAAATCGATTTGTCAGATACCAGGACATTATGAGAATACAGTCTTACATGGCCAGTGAATTCCTCCATAACCTTGAATAACAGGAGAGTGAGGAATTTTATGTACAGGTTGATACTGGATGAAAGATTGTCATTGAGCTTTTCTCTTTTTTTCCCTCACTGTATGACAGGCTAAGGTATCAGCACAACAATCTTTGTGACAAAGGTTAGCTTTGCATTATAATTCATGTGACATTTGAAGTGAAGTGCAAGGAGTGCCAAGTCATACAGGTGGAACCACCAGCTACCACTCTGGCAGGTCTTTATCAAGTCACAGCATGACAAATGATTCAGCTGAGCCTGTCATTGATGACAGGTGAAAATTCTTTCTTGTAGCACGATACCTTGATGTCGCGCTCATATTAAAATGTGACGCCAGCCGCTCCATTAAGCCCATGTAAAATGAGCTGTCTGTGGCTGGCCATTTTGGTTGGTTCTTAGACTCACAAGGTGGGAGCATGAATAGGAAAGGGGATCATCTTATGGACAAGATTGCTGGTAGACAAGCTTGTTTTTCTGTAGGTGAGGTGTTGTTGAAACAGAGACATGGAAGTAATAGACAGCTCCATATGTTTTTCCACTGAAGCTTGACTGTGCTTAGAAAACCGAACAGGCCTTTTCAGACAAGAAATAAAATGATGAAATGTCTGAGAGGTACATCCTAAGGTATATTTAAATGCTTCATTTTATGCAGCTAAATTAAGTACTATTTAAATTTTTTTCTTGTTAACAGTGTTTGTTGGTTTTTAAATTATGGTGTACTTTTCCAAATAACCATTAAATTATAACCTAAATAAAAATTATAAAAACCTAAATAAATGATAATTTATGCAAAGCAGTACAACTGAATAAGTAATGATATTTTTGAAAGATCTTGCACATTGATTCTGTTTTTGGTCTTAGAGTGCTGTTAGTTCACTACTCCCTTCATACAAGATCTTGAGACAACACATGGTCTCATGCTACCACTACCAATTTTCTTGCCTCTATTTGTGTAAAATATTACAATGTTTAACATTATGAATGGACATGTCTTAAGACTTCTATATTGTCCACATACATTCATTCATACATTCATTCTAGGAACAATTTAGCATAGCCAATCCATAACCCAGCATATTTATGGAGGTGGGAAGAAACCAAAGAACCTGTAAAACTATACAGGCAGTGTCCAGAGTCCTGGATGGGCTCCCTGGAGCTGTTAGGCAGTCACAATACCCACTTTGCCACCATGTCACACCTAATACTGATACAGAACACATTTGCTTCTTCATATTCTTCTAAAGCTTAATGATGTTGACACGGGGTATACAGCACTGACAAAAGTAAGATGTCCATGGAGAGTAAATGTTGTCATTCTCTTTTTGCCATCTGCCACCTTACCGCTAGATGCCACTTAATCCTACACGCTGCACTTTTAACTATGAGCCAGACTTACACTATGTATCCAATATGTATCCACTAGCTTTTCGTTGCATGCTAATGAGCCTCTCTCTGCTCACCATTGTATGATATTTCTGTTACTTATACTTGGACTTTATTATGGCAAATTTCTACCCTACACAGTCACATTAGATAGAAAGTTTACCAGGATGTTCCACATACCTCCTGATTGAGACTGATTGTGAACTCAAGTGAAGTAGCTAAGGTTAAGGAAGTGTGGAGGTTCTGCAAATGTCTTGTAAAAAGATACATACATATACAAATATTTGGAATAATAAACAGTTACAGAAAGACGACTATCATCCACCATGGAATCAGGTATGGCTCTCCATTGAAATTAATCCAGTTAAGTTGCAAATGGACTTGCAGAATTTGAGTACACCACTCAGAATGCAAGGGTTTCTTTTACTTTTTTTGCCCATTATATAATATAGCTTAATGCATCTTTATAGTGCTACATCAAGGCCTGTAGGTTGTAGATATTGATTAAATCCAAGGCTGGAGAGCTTCTGATGTGCTCTTAGGGTTTTTTTTTAATAGAAATGCATTACCATGAATCACAAGCTCCTTCTTCATGATTGATTGTGTTGCTCACTATTTACAAGTCGCTGGCCACGGATAGCAGCCAATATTAATGAGGTATTGTGCATCTGCTCTTCTAAAGGCAGCTGGTTTATGCATCTCTAATTCTGTCAGATGTATATGTACAAAACTCATGTTTTTTCCATTGACAGAAGAAAGATTGAAACTGATAATCACAAAAAATGATCAGGATTTATAACAGGCTGAAGACAAAACAAGAAATCCCTGCCTGGAATAAAGCACATTTCTGTTTATGTTTTTTAAGCATAAACAGATAAATGATGTTAAGTAATTGTACGGGCGGCACGGTGGTGTAGTGGTTAGCACTGTCACCTCATAGCAAGATGATCCGTGTTTGATTCCCAGTCCGGGCCGTTCTGTGTGGAGTTTGAATGTTCTCCCCGTGCTTTCGTGGGTTTTCTTCGGGTACTCCGGTTTCCTCCCACAGTCCAAAGACATGCATGTTAGGTTGATCGGTCACTCTAAATTGCCTGTAGGTGTGAATGTATGCGTGAGTGTGTGTTGGCCATGTGATGGACTAGCGACCTGCCCCGCCTTCGCCCGATGACGCTGGGATTGGCTCTCCCCAGTACGCAATGTTCTGACACACTATTCCTTTCTTATAACTTTGGTGTTTAAATAGAAAACAAAAATAAACACATTAATATAGACCAGAACTTGTGACAATGTGTTAAAAGTGTCATCATCATATCAGATGTGATCATCAAAGAAATAACCAACTGTAGGGGCATGTGCTTCCACCCACTTGCACGCTTAAATTAGCTGCAATGTCAATGTATTATGCATGATGGAATTGAAAGGATGTCAGTCTTAGGCATAAGCTAAAATAGTGCTGTGAAAAACAAATGGTATGATGGTGGTATCATCATTTAATTTGATATGGATGTAATTGTGACGGTATCTACATACGTCCTAGGAGAGCTTTATTTTTATTTTTAAAGTTGCAAATGTGACTATGTAAACTGAAGTGCTGCTAGACCTCTGGTATAAATTAGCATAAAACATGTTTAAAAGTGACTAAGAAGTCAAGGCCTCCTGTGAACAGTTTTAATGAAGATTGAACCTAGGTTCAGCCAAAATTACATTTTCAACATTTTGGCACTAGCCCCAAACATGTGGGAGGCTTGAAAACCTACATGTTATGGTAATTCTGATTCTCAGGCTTGTAGCTTAAACAGTTTTGGTGCTAAGTCAAGATGTTTTGCTAATTCTTTTAGCATATATATGAAGTGGCATTGCACTTATTAGCCATTGTCTAAATTAATGATACTGAGGAAATCTTCCATACTTGTAAATAAATTTAAACTTAATTAAATTCAACTTTGAATTCATAATGAAATGGCATGACATTTTCTGGAATGTGGCACCACTAGGGAGCAGGTTATTCGGAATTGGTTATTAGGTTATGAGTTGTTATTACGGTTATAATTATGTTTTCAATACTCACCAAATGGTAAATAGTCCGGTCATGCCAGCTTCATACAAGCTTCAAAACCATAGGGTTGAAAAACTGTCATCTGTTCCATATATTATTTACATTGCTTGTCTCGCCTTTTTTTAAAGGCATGCTTGCAGTCTTTATAAAAAAGTAATGAAATAATAGTCATTTAATGAATGATTATTCTTTAATTTGATGATCATCCAGTCCCTTATTGTATCATGGTCATCATACCTACACTATTAGCAGTACTAGAGTACTGTAGTCTCTGTATGTTCTGACTACTTGTTATGTTACCTCTACTTTGGTGTTCCAGTACCTAATATTATGCTAATAATAGCACTGTTTACAACCCACTAGTCTCAGTCAAACTCCAATTCTGCAGGCTAAGCAAGCTGCATCTGTGCCTGGTCTTTCTGGAAGCATGTACCTCCCATGAAATAGCTTGATGGAAGTGGTGGCTCTTTAGTTAAACCTTTGATCTACAAATCAGAAAGTCATGAGTTTAAATCCCTAATCATCTTTATCTGTTTTTATCAGGGAGCTACAATCTTCACCAAGCTCGACCTCAACAATGCATATCATACGGTCAAAATCTGGGAAGGAGACGAGTTGAAAAGTGCCTTCAACACTGTGAATATTTAGTCATGCCCTTCGGCCTTGCTAATGCCCCTGCAGTGTTCCAGGCCCTGCTCAATGACATGCTCAGAGATATGCTCAATTGCTCTTTCTTCATTTATCTGGATATGGACATAGTCATAAGTCCCTCAGAAAGCATGAGTCAAAAAAAGAAACATCTTAAAGAGATGTCTTGAAAATCAGCTATATGTCAAAGCTGAAAAGTTTGAATTTCACGTCCCTGAAGTCACATTTATGGGGTTTATCATCAAAAAGGCAGTATTAGCACAAGTATCAGAGCAGTCACTGAGTGGTCCATCCCCTCATCGTGCAAACAGCTTCAACACTTTCTGGAACTACAGATTCTTAGTGGCTTCCCTCACCTCAATTACCTCTCCGGCCATCCCTTACGTTTGTTCCTTGCCCCAGGAGAAGGCATCCGCAGAGCTAAAGCACCACTTCACCACTGCACCTGTCCTCACCATGCCTGATCCTGCCCATCAACTCATGGTGGAAGTGGGTGCTTCATTATCAGGAGTAGGGGCCATTCTCTCCGAATACTCTGAGCCTGACCAGAAACTACACCCTTGTGCTTTCTTTTTTTAGAAGCTATCACCAGCTGAGAAAAGCTACAATGTGTTGAGCTGAGAACTACTGTCAGTCAAATTGGTCCTTAAGGAATGGAGGCTTTGGGTTGAGGGGGCCAGGATTATGTTCATTGTGTTTATTGATCTTAAAAATTTGGAATGCATACACACAGCCAAGAGATTTAACCCCAGGCAAGCCCCATGGGCCCTATTTTCAGCTGATTCAGGGTCACCCTGTCTTACTCACTTAGTACTAAGAATACCAAGCCTGACACTCTCATGGCCCAACCACCACTCATGGCAGTTTGCCGGGGAGGAGGATCTAGGTGAGACAGAGGATATACTACTCCCGAGGCTCATTGTTGGGGACCTCAACTAGGAGAATGAAGAACAGATCAGGTGAGCCTAAAACAGCACATAGATTCCCTTGTTAATGACCAGCTACGTTCTCAAGTTCTGCAGTAGCGGCACTAGCCCACCAGTGCTTCTGGTGGACTGCCATGGATAAGTATGACAGGAGGTCATGGCTGCCTGCTCCACCTCTGCCCAGTATAAGACTTCTTCTCCAAGGTGGCTCACTTTGTGGCACATCCTAAACTGCCTACCACTAAAGAGACTGCTGAGATCCTCCTGCAACATGTCTTTTATTAACATGGCCTACCTTAAGATGCTTTTTCTGATTGGTAACCACAGTTCACAACAATTTTCTGGAAATAGATTTGCAAGCTGATGGGAGCCTCTGCCAACCTTTCTTCCAGGTTCCACCCACAGTCTATAATGGGAAAACTGAGGGAAAAGCCAGGATCTAGAGACCACCATGCAGTAGATCACTGCTGGCTCTCCCATGTCCTGGACCAAAGAGTTAATCTGGATAGAGTATGACCATAACTTTTTTCAACACTTGTGCCTCCACCCTTTTCGATATTCTTTGGGCTACCAACCTCTTTGTTCCCTAGTCAGGAACTAGAGACCAGCATGCCTTCTGTCAGAGCCTTTATCAAGCACTGTCTATGCTCATGGTGCCAAGCACACTCTTATCTGCTGTGTACTAGCCAGAAATACCAGGACTCAGCCAACCACAAGTGCTCAGCAAGTGCTCCTGAACAGTTAAGTAGAGCACCACTGGGGTTCTGCCTTGAGGGCCCTGTTTGATCATGCTCTCTTTATCTGTTTTTAACTCCCCAGAACAGGCTCCTGCATGTGCTCCAGCCCTGACTGCTCATAATCACTCTCATCTATTCCTCATCTGAACCTCATCAGCTTTGCAGTATATTAGCCTGCTCCTCACCAAGAAGCAGTTGTGTTTTGCCAAGAAGGAATTGTGAGAGCAGTATGTTAACTACTCAAAACTGGGTCAGCATAATATGAGATGACTAGGAAATGATCACCTACTGTCCCTAGTGATTAGTTTAGTATACTGATAGTATACCAGCATGCCTTCTGTCAGAGCCTTTATCAAGCACTGTCTATGCTCGTGGTGCCAAGCACACACTTATCTGCTAAGTAGTATTAGCCATAAATACCAGGACTCAGCCAACCACAAGTGCTCAGCAGCCCTGAGAAATGTCCAGGGTCAGAAGGTCTGGCTTTCCACCCAAACCCAACTTCTACCAAGGTGGAATCCCACAAATTCCTGGTTTATCTGACCCTCTCCAGTCATCACATCATGACATCATTCCACTGTTACCATCCTGAACAGTTGAGTAGAGCACCACTGGGGTTCTGCCTTGAGGGCCCTGTTTGATCATGCTCTATCTGTTTTTAACTCTCCAGAACAGGTTCCTGCAGGTGCTCCAGCCCTGACCTCTCATAATCACTCCCCCCATGTTCCTCATCTGAATCTCATCAGCTTTGCAGTATATTAGCCTGCTCCTCACCAAGAAGCTGTTGTGTTTTGCCAAGAAGTAATTGTGAGAGCAGTATGTTTACTACTCAAAACTGGGTCAGAATAATATGAGATGACTAGGAAATGATCACCTACTGTCCCTAGTGATTAGTTTAGTATACTGATAGTATACTAGTATACATACCCCAGTGATTAGTCTAGTTGTGGCCAAAAGTTTTGAGACTGACACAAATTCTTGTTTTCACAACGTTTGCTGCTTCAGAGTCTTTAGATCTTTTTGTCAGATGTTTCTGTGGTATACTGAAGTACAATTATAAGCATTTCATAAGTTTTTTAAATTTTATTGACAAAAACATCAACTTTATGCAAAGACTCAATATTTACAGTGTTGACCCTTCTTTTTCAAGACTTTATCTTGCAATTTGTCCTGGCATGCTGGATATCAGCTTCTGGGCCAAATCCTGAACAATTACCATTCTTGCCTAATCAGTGCTTGGAGTTTATCGCATTTTCTGTGTTGTTTGTTTGTCAACCTACTTTTTGAGGATTGACCATAGCTTCTTACAGGGGAGTTCTGGGGATGTGGGGAGTTTCCTGGCCATTGATGTTTTGTTCACCGAGCCACTTAGTTATCACTTTTGCCTTGTGATATGGTGCTCCATCATGCTAGAAAAAGCATTGTTCATCAATAAATTGCTCCTGGGTTGTTGGGAGAATTTGCTCTTGAAGGATGTTATGATACCACACTTTATTCAAGTTAATTTTCATGGCAAGGAATGGCTTTGCAATTAATTGCAATTCATCCGATCACTCTTCATAACAATCTAGAGTTAATGTAAATTTGCCACAATAAAAACTGAAGCAGCAAACTTTGTGAAAACCAAAATTTGTCAGTATCAAATCTTTTTTCCATGACTGTGTATGTTTAAGTACATACAGTGCAGTGAAAAAGTATTTGCCCCTTCCCAATTTCTTCTACTTTTGCATATTTGCCACACTGTTTCAGATCATCAAAGTACTTTTTCATATTAGACAAAAATAACCCAAGTAAACACAAAATTCTGTGTTTAAATGATGGTTTCATTTATTGAAGGAAAACGCCCTACCTGCCCCTATGTGAAAAAAGTAATTGAATTCTTAGCTTCTAAATCAACCAGCTAACCAAATTCAGTTGACTATTTGGTTCAGTTTCATTAGCCACATCCAGGCACACTGCCAGATCTGTTGAATCTCAGCATCACCTAAATAGAACCTGGCTGGTAATGTGAAGCAGACTAGAAAGTCTCAAAATGCAGGATGATGCCACATTCTAAAGAGATTCAAATATAGATGCAAAACAAGTCTACCAGTGTGGAAAGGGTTACAAAGCTATAACTAAGGCTCTGGTACTCCAGCAATGCACAGCGAGAGCCATTATCCACAAATGGAGATAACATTGTACAGTGGTGAAATTTCCCAGGAGTGAACGGACTACCAAAATTTCATCCATGAGGTTACAAAAGAACCCAGATGAACATATAAAGAACTGCAGACCTCACTTGCCTCAGTTAAGGTCAACGTACACGATTCCACAGTAAGAATGACACTGGGCAAAAATGGCATCCATGGAAGAGTTGCAAGGCACAAGCCACTGACGACAAAAATCAAAACACAAAGGCTCGTCTTGCATTTGCCAAAAAACATCTAGATGACCAACAAGTCTTTGTGGACTGATGAATCAAAGGTGGAACTTTTTGAAAGACATGGTTCCCATTACATCTGGCATGAAGCTAACACCCCATTCCACCCTGAGAACATCATACTATCAGACAAACATGGTGGTGGTAGTGTGATTGTCAGGGGCTACTTTGCTTCTGCAAGACCTGGATGACTTAACTGATGGAACTATGAATTATGCTATCTATTCTAAAATCCTCAAGGAGAATGCCTGTCCGTTCATGACCTAAAGCTCAAGCGCAGTTTGAAACAAAAAAAAAATTGAAACAAAATTAAGGCTTTGGAGTGGCCAAGTCCTGACTTGAATAACATTGAGATGCTGTGGCAAGATCTTAAACAGGCAGTGCATGATCATAAACCCTCCAATGTAGCTCAAGTAAAACAATTCTGCAAAGAAGAGTGGGTCAAAATCCCTGTAAAATATTGATTGCAAGTTATCGCAAATGTTTGATCGCAGTTGTTACTGTCAAGGGCGGCACAACTAGTTATTCGGTTTAGGAGGGTAGTTACTTTTTCATATGAGTAATATAGTTTAGAGAATTTTTTATCTTCAATAAATGAAATGATTTAAAAACTGCATTTTGTTTTTACTCGTTATTGTTAAATTTTAATTACTTGGATGATATGAAACATTTAAATGTGACAAATTACCAGAAAGAAATTGGGAAGGGGATGATACTTTTTGACAGCACTATATTTATGTCTGGGTTACCTTTGTGAAGAAAATCTGGCAAACTTGTTCATACCGCATGCTATATTTTAGATGGAAACAGACAAACTAATTTTTGTGACATTTTATGACAAATGTTATACAAGTTGCACTTGTCTTGATTAGCAGCATCTGGTCCTATGAGCATTTTTGCATATAATTTCTTGAGTTCTACATGTGTCTAATTAACCCTAGTTCTGAGTAAACACATGGTATACTTGCATGGTTTGCTAGAGTTGATGCTGTTTCCTGGGAAGCTTTTTTTTTAACGCTTCTAGACACTTCAGTCATTGTGAAAAAAGCTTTTAAAACACAAGTCGAAAAATGTTTTTTTTTTAAAGGAAGATCAGTACTTATCTTCAATTATACATTTATACTTAGGGGAGTTTTGCCACCTGCAATGAGCCTTGTTGTGAACTAAGATAAAGGGAAAATACTGTTTTCATTTCTTTTGCACCTTGTCTCTTTTCTGAGCTGGTTCTTACATATAATTATCAGGGTATGATGGAGCCTGTAATTGTACTCAGTTTATTGACAATGATGAGTGGCTGGTCTTTCATACTCTGCTGATTGCTTCTCCATCATGTGTCACTAGAAAAGGAGGTGGCAGTGGGCAAATGAT
This sequence comes from Scorpiodoras heckelii, assembly GCA_028566435.1. Lineage (NCBI taxonomy): Eukaryota > Metazoa > Chordata > Actinopteri > Siluriformes > Doradidae > Scorpiodoras > Scorpiodoras heckelii. Next base: position 18,899,074 of record JAOVVH010000004.1, read on the forward strand.
ATCATCAGGTGTATTGTGACCTTACATATGTTGGAGTCTGTTCCCCACCACACAGAATGCACTGCATTCATGCTTGTTTCTGCAAATGTGGATGAGATTATACCAATCAGCTATAACATAAAATCCAAATGTCTAATATTGTGTAGGTTCACCTTCTGTCACCAAAAGAGCCTATTGAGACATGAAATCCACATGAAGGAGGGTTCTTGGTCTGCATCAATATGTAGGTAGGTGGTACATGTCAGTGTATCATCCACATGAATTACTGTTCTTGATCTGCATCAATATTTAGGTAGGCGGTACATGTCAGTGTAACATCCACATTAAAGCTAGGACTCAGCGTTTCCCATCAGAACTTTGCCCAGCGAAGGACACCATCTTCTCCGGCTTGCCTTCTTCTCATAATGCATCCTGGTGCCATCTGTTCCCAGGGTAAGTAATGCACACTCACCTAACCATGAACATGATGTAAAAGAAAATGTTACTTATCAAACCAGGTCACTTTCTTTCACTGCTCTATGATCCAGTTTTGATTGTCCTGTGCCCATTGTAGGTGCTTTCAGTAGTGGACAAGGTTCAGCATGTACACTCTGATCTTTCTGTCATACCCAGCATTAACGTTTTCAGTAATTTGTGCTACAGTATTTCTTTTATGTGACTGGACCAGAAAGGCAAGCCTTTGCTCCCCTGCACATCAGTGAGCCTTGTGTGCCCATGACCCTGTTGCTGGTTTACTGGTTGGATCACTTTTGGTAGGTTCTAACCACTGTATACTGGGAACACCTGCACAAGACCTGTTTTTGGAGATGCTCTGACCCAGTCATCTAGCTATCAGAATTTGGTCCTTGTCAAAGTCGCTCAGATCCCATTGTTGTTCACATACTGCCTAATATATCCTACCCCTTGCAGATGCCATTGTAATGAGATAATCAGCGTTATTCATTTCACCTGTCAGTGATTTTAAAGTTGGCTGACTGCTGTATACGTTAATGGAAAACCTAAGATACTCTCAGGGTCCTTTTGTTAAACTGACCACTCTTCACTGTTTACTTTCACTGCAGACAGATTTGCATTTGGTACATACTGCACAGTCTAGACCTGGGAACTCTATTTTTTTTGTTATGTATTTTGCTGACACACTCTATCTAAACAATTAAGCTTTTTTCAGGCAGATATAATTAGCTTAGCAAATACACCTAGAAAACCTAGGTATAAACATACCTTTTTTAAAGAATAATTAAAATGTATATATTAGTGCTGTCACGCGATTATTTTTTAAAATCGCGTTAATCGCGCGATTAAAAAAATTAATCGC
>JAOVVH010000004.1:18905691-18922392 GCA_028566435.1 Scorpiodoras heckelii
CTCTGGCTCCCTCTGCCGGGCGCCGCTGTGACAGGGGCCCCCCCCCCCCCCCTCTGGCACCTTGTCTCTTTGAAACATGATCGTTTGAATTACAAAGGAAAGTGAGGCCCAACACTGTTGTCTGGTATCATAGCCATGGTGGGTCACTCTTTCTTGTCTGCTCTTGGAGCATTGTTCATTATCATTGAGTGCTGATGAGCTTTGGTCTTTGCGACCATAAAGGCAAATGGATAGCTCGGTGGAAGACTTTTTTGTGAATCCATTTCACCCTGTCTGTCACACACAACAAATGGTTCAGTGGCTTATGTTTATTACTGGGAAGCAGGAGGTTTTTGTATCTGTGTTTGACTTAAAACAGATACTACTTATGAGCTCAGTAGGTTGCTTTCAGCCTTTTATGAACTCAGGACAGTGAACTCAGGTCTCAACCTCTCACATTTTTGTTTTATTTTGCTGTTGTAATTCATCTTGATTTCAGTCATGCTGCTGCCTTGTTCTTGTGGTCTGTTGCAGACCCAGCAAAGTATTTCACTGGATTGAACCAAGTACTTGAACAAATACTTTAGCAGAGTCAATAAGCAATTTGCCCATAGTTCAGCACCTCTAGTTTTATAAACATCAACCAGTGAAGTTTCTGTAGCAGATCCTCCGTTGAGGCAAATCACTTGTACATGCAAATGTAAATTACAAACCCCATTTCCAGAAAAGTTGGGACACTTTCTAAAAATGCAATAAAAGCTGAAATCTGCAATTTGTTAATTCACTTGAACCTTTATTTAACAGATAAAAGGATAAAGTAAAGACTTTCTTTGTTTTCAATGACAAACAATTCTATTCGTTGAATGTAAAAATATAAAATATAAAAATTTAGAAATTGATGCTTGGAACACACTCAAAAAAGTTGTGATAGAGGCAAAATAAGACAAGTAATATAAGCAAAACTGTTCTGGAAGGTTCTACAATTAGCAGTTTAACTAACTTAGCAGTTTAGTTTATCATGAAAATATTCAGAGTGTCAGGGGAAATCTTAGTGTGTAAAGGCCAAGGGTGAAAACTGTTGCTGGACGTGCGTGACCATCGAGCCCTCAGGTGGAATTATTTGAGAAACGGTCATGCTACCATGAGGGACATAGCCACATGGGCTTGGGAGTACTTTGGAAAATCATTGTCACTTAACACAGTCTACTGCTGCATCAAGAAATGTAACCTGAAACTGTATCCATATATTGTTTTTGCATAGAAATGCATAGTTCCCTGGGCCCAAAAGACTATCCAGACCATTACCAGCGAAAAGTGAAACAGCCTAGCAATCTGGCAACAGATTAGCAATCTGGCAAAATGGCTTAATAGAATGTTTAAAGATGAACAGATGAAAAATTCTCTTCATGTTAAATACAATACCAAAGTATGTCATATATTCATGGTGCTAATCAAAAGTGGTAATGTGATGAATCACTATGGAGCAAGACTTCAATTTGTCTAATTTTCAGCTAAGAATGAATCAATAATTGTTAAAAATTAAAAGGTAACTTGTCACCATTCAGTCATGTTAGTTGCTTATCCGAAACATCCTATGCAAGGAATTTTATGCAATTGTAATTTAAAAATTTTAGTTGAATTTTAGTTGAATATTTCTGACCTAGAGAATTTATTTTATTTTGTGCAACTATCAGCAGGTAAGTGCCTGGTTACTTACCATATGCTAAGTGCCTGCTTAATGTATGATATTGGCCTGACAGGCAGATGGGTAAGAGTCCTAAGATTTTCTTTTCTCCTTGTTTTTAAAAATGAGAACCTCTCTCTTCTTGCATAATGGATTGCATAATGGATAGTTAAGAAACTAGAGAGCAAATCGATATTTGAACAGCATGGTTATGATCACAGAAGTTTAATGTTGTCACAATTGTCCTGCTATATTTTATTATTCATGTATCATGCTAACTGTATAAATATGTTAATTTAAATAAGTGAAGAGTGGTTATTGTGGTAATTCATTTTAGCATTTATATTCAGAGATGGAACCACGTACAAAAGCCTTTAGCATTGTTTGTAATCTGATTCATACACCAATTTAGGAAAAGGTGCAAAACTGTTTATATCAAGTACTAAAAGGTAACATGATGAAGTAACTGTATGGTGGTTTTATGATTAATTATTCACATGTGTGAAGTTCAGTTTGTTCATGTTCAGTGTATAAGTAAAAGTCATAAAAAGACTTTGTAGGAAAATGTCTAAATGTATGTAAACTTATATGTAGTTGAGTAATAGTTAGTTGATGGCCCCTCTCAATTTTTTTCTCTCTTTCTTTTTCTATCAAACTGAATATAGGATTTGTTTCTCCTATAAGCAGAGAAGCATTCTTCAGCAGCAATTTATTTAATTTACCTTGTCAGTACCAGTGACCAGGGTGCCTCCTGTCATGTCCACATCACTCACTTATAGCTTACTCAGGGTCACTTGACTAACAAATGTTTGCTGGACACCTCAATGACCCACTTCAGTTGTGTATAATGTACATGAAAATCTTCTACATTATATAAACCTGACTCATAAATCTCACATACACACGTTTTAAACAAGAAACAAGGCCAATAATATTTGTCTGGATGTTAATATGCAAGCTTTCTAGTAGATTTATGAGCATGTGAGGTTGGATTGCAGTACCTGCTAGGACATGCTTGATTGCTAATAGAGCTGGGATAGGTGGAAGGTGTTAGTTATCAGAGTCAAGTCCAAGGATTTTGGCTGCAGAAGCAGTCTCTTGTGAAGACGAATATAAATAGAAAGCCTGAACTTCTAGCTCATTATTGGATAACTTGCTCTTTCAGTGAAACAGAAAGAGAAATTACAATAGAAAGTAATTATCATCATGATGTTACCCTTTTTAATGATGTTCCAAGATCCAGCTTTGCAATACTTATTAGATATTTTAGGAAGATGTAGAATGTAGAATTGTCAGAGTACACTGATTTTTTTTTTTACTATCTCAGAAAGCATAGTTTCAACTGACGTATAGATTCCCTATAACAAGATGCTTAGATACAAATAACTTAGTTGTGATTTATAGTTTTACATGTGCATTGTGTCAGAGTATAGAACTAGGAATTAAAGGGATAAAGGGAAAATGCTACATTTTTGGATTCTAAGTGGTCTACACATCAGTTTTTTCCCCCTCTCTCTAAGGATGTTTTCATCAGGGCCAATTTGGTCAGCCCTATGCATTTTTCATGGTTCATCATACTATGTCACAGAGAAAAGCAGAGGATATCAGCTACTGTATGCATAATACAAGAGGATTTTACTTAATTTACCCAATAGCCAGAGGGGAAAAAGTCTAACATATCCAAGGCTCCCATGAGCTTGTTCAAGTATGATATAATGAATCTGAAGCTGACACATAGGGACTCAAAAGTCTCAAGTGTGCTCCTACAATCATAATCACATAAGAAAACCTATGGGTAAAGGATAAATGTTTTACTTAGATTGAATATCAAAACTAAGGATATACTTTTATCTTAATTTTGTCTTGCAGACATTGTTTTACCTTCTTTTTTCTTTACATAAACTCATTTATCATTAACCATTTAAACTTAGATTATTATTCAATAACCTAAAGGCATATTTTTACAAATCCTTGTTTTCTTTTCATACTGTTAACTTCCCCAAAAGGGTTTTTAGGCTAATTGTACTCTTAGTTCCTGATCTAATAAATTAGCATTAAATATGTTTTTGATAAAATGTACAAAGTACTTCTGTAATTTGCTCTGGATAAGGGCCTCTACTTAATACTGTAACTGTAAATGCATTTTTCAGTACTGTGAATTCGCAGGAACTACGATGCAACTAAGTGAATGTTCAACATCCATACTAGTCTCATGAACAACCTCCTCAGCTGAGCTTGCTTGATGACATTGGATGAATGTGTCTCCTATTGCATGTAGCTGCTGATGGTGGTACCCAGAAACTAAGCAGACTCTACCACCTTTATACATTGTTGATGAGTAGTAGAGGATAAGGAGGAGGGTGTTTCTGGAAGTCCATGACCATCTCCACTATCTTGTTGACACTGAGCGCCAGGTTGTTCTCAGTACACAATGCTGCCAGCTGTGACAGTGTCCATGTAGGCCTTTACATTGTCTTTTATGAGGCTTAGGATCATGGTGTGATGAGCAAATTCGATCAACTTGATGGAGGGATGGCTGGATATTTTTCAATCATTGGTGTACAGAGAGAACAACTTTGTGGAGCTCCAGTTTTAGTGGTGAGGGGGGGAAGACAAGTGAGTGCTGAGAATGTTGTTTCCTGTTGGTTAGGAAGTCCGTAATTCACCTACAGATGGGGCAGGATACCTGCAACTATAGCAGCTTGGTGTGCAGTTGGTTGCGGAGGATTGTATTGAAGGCTGAACTGAAGTCCACAGAAAAAGCCTGACATAGGTGGTAGGTGTGTCCAAGTGTTGTAGTATGTAGTGAAGGAGTGACTGCCTGACAGAATGGGTGACAGAATGAGCTGTCAGGGCAAGGGGTAGTCATTCAGGCATCATACTTTAACCTGGCATTATATTCCTCTTTGCCAGATCTGATAGCCTTTTTGAGGTTCTGTCTGGCAAGGCTGAACTCCATGCAGTCTTGAATCATGTCTTCTGGAGTCCATCTCCTTACTGTACGCTTGGCTGGTTTAGCCCTCTTCAGTTGCTGCCTGTATGTCAGGACTATCTGTATTATGCATTGATCTGACTGTCCAAGAGGAGCATTGGGTATGGAGCAGTATGCATGTTTACTGGAGTAAAAATGGTTCAGTGTATTAGTCAAGTGGATTTTATTGTCATTTCAACCATGTAGAGTGTGTACAGTACACAGTGAAATGAAACAATGTTCCTCCAGGACCTGTGGTGCTACATATAACTACACAGTGCTACATAAAGTGCACATGTGCAACTAGTGCAAAACGGTGCAGGACAAACAAATAGTGCAAACAAGTACAAGACAGTGAAAAAAAATACAGGTGGTACAGGTTGTGTAAGATATATGCTCAGTAAAGTGTGGCGAATGTAAACATAAAGTAGCAGCAGCAAACAGGTTGTGCACAGTTGTAGGGGGCGTAGTGTTGTTGTGAAGGCCCAAATGCTTTGGTACCTCTTCCCAGATGGCGGAAGAGTAAAGGGTGTGTGTGGGGGGTGTCTGGTGTCAGCCACAATGTTAGTGGCTTTCTGGATGCAGCGTGTGGTGTAAATGTCCATGATGGAGGGGAGAGAGACACCGATGATCTTTTCAGCTGTCCTCACTATCCTCTGCAGAGTCTTGTGGTCTGAAACCAGGCAGTGATGCGGCTGCTCAGGATGCTCTCAATAGTCCCTCTGTAAAGCGTGGTGAGAATGGGAGGTGGGAGGCGGGAAATGGGAGGTGTTTTCCTCTCAGAAAGTAACCTTCTCAGAAATAGAGGTGCTGCTGGGCTTTCTTTGTTAAGGAGCTGGTGTTGAGGGGTCAGGACAGGTTCTCCCTTAGGTGAACACCAGGGAATTTGGTGCTCTTGACGATCCCCATGGAATAACCATCAATGTTTAGCGAAGTGTCGTCCCTCTCTGTTCTTCTGAAGTCAACAACCATCTTTTTAGTCTTGTCTACGTTCAGAGACAGGATGTTGACTCTGCACCAGTCTCTTAGCCGTTGCACCTCCTCTTTGTATGCTGACTCATTGGTCTTGCTGATGAGACTCACCACAATCATGTTATCAGCGAACTTGATGATGTGGTTCAAGCTGTGCATTGTTACACAGTCGTGAGTCAGCAAAGTGAAAAGCAGTGGACTGAGCACACAGCCCTGAGGAGCCCCAGTGCTCAGTGTGGTGGTGCTGATGATGTTACTGCTGATCCAGACAGACTGGGTTTTCCTAGTCAAGAAGTCCAGGATCCAGCTGAACAGGGAGGTGTTCAAGCCCAGCAGGCTCAGCTTCCCAGTCAGTTGCTGAGGAATGATTCTGGTGAATGCTGAACTGAAGACTATAAACAGCATTTGAACATATGTGTCCTTCTTATCCAAGTGAGCAAGAGCCAGGTGGATGGTAGTTGCTATGGCATTATCTGTAGAGCGGTTGGGACGATGTGCAAACTGCATGGGGTCCAGTGAGGGGGGCAGCTGGGTCTTGATGTGCCTCATGACGAGCCTCTCGAAGCACTTCATTATGATGGGCGTGAGTGCGATGGGACAGTAGTCATTGAGGCAGGACACTGAGAAGTTCTTCAGCACGGGGATGATGGTGGTCGCCTTGACACATGTAGGAACAATGGAGCTGCTCAGAGAGACGTTGAAGATGTCTGTAAGGACATCTGCCAGCTGGTCTGTGCATTCTCTGAGCACTCTTCCAGGGATGTTTTCTGTTCCAGCAGCTTTCTGTGGGTTGACTCTGCATAGAGTTTTCCTCACTTAAGCTGTGGTGATATGAAGCACCTTGTCATTGGGAGAAGGGGTGGTCATCCTGTAGTTAGTGATGGCCTGGATGTTCTTGAAGTTGCTGTGGCTGCTCTGGCCGTGTGCACGCTTTCACCAACACACCTTTGTTTACCAAAATAGTAATGTCATCTGTATAAGCAGAAATGACGATGCAATCATCAGCTATTTTTACCCCTTGCAGTCTTTTATCATCTTGGATTTTAGTTATTAGTCGGATTAGAGCTAAAATGTAAAGGGCAGCACTAAGTGGACAGCCTTTTTTCACTCCTCCCATTATTTCAAAGGATTCTGTTAAAATCCCATTCACATTAACTTGTACATTTGACTTGGCATATAAACACATAATCATCATAATGAAATGTTCAGGAAAATTATACATTCTTAACACAGTCCACAAATATTCCCTTGAAACAAAATCAAAAGCTTTCTTCTGATCCAGAGCAATCACATAAAAGTTTTTTCAGGGTTTCCACACATCAGTTCTCGTAATGTATTTAAATTGTCCCACACAAATCTTCCTTTTATGCCACATGTCTATTCTTTGGAAATAATAATGTCAAGTACATCATTCAATCTATTCATAATCATTTTTGCATAGATTTTATAATCAACATTCGTAAGAGTCAGATGTCTCCAGTTATTGATATCAGCTTTATCTCCTTTTTTATATAACAATGAGAAAACACTATCATAAAAAGTGTCGTACATGTAACCTCTCTGGAATCCTTCAATCAGTTTCAGTTTCAAGTTCATTATAAACACATGCTAATAAATTGGATATCTGAAGATTTATTTCAAGCTGTTTTTCTGTAGGTACAAAATGAGACTAGCCTGTCTAGCTGAATGAATATATATATATATATATATATATATATACAGTATATATATATAAAACCAGGGCTTGCTGAATGCACAGCCTCAATGTTCCCCTCTCATTCATTTACATAGTAAAAGTTGGCTGATGGCCCACTAATTGTTGGCAAGAAGGAGGGTGATGTCCTCAGGATTGAGAAATTCCGGCCATGCTAGTGTTAAAATGTGTCAGCCTTCCAAGCAGTTGCCTCTGGACCTTCCTGTTGTATAACAGGTCTACCTGTTATTTCCTAAGATAGAGCAGTGCATGCAAGGATAACAGGTCAAGGTTTACAGCACCAAGAACTGATTGAGTCTAAAGGTTGATGTTAATAATTCAAATGTGAATTCATGGATCGTATCAATTTGTGCCATGAAAAATCATACTAGGATGATCTCTTTTTTACCAAAATGGGGTAGATATGGAAGAGATAAATGGAGAATCAGTGCGCTTTGGTTGCTTTTAGCTTGTGCTCTTCAAAAATGAAAAAGAGCCATGAAATCAGTGAGGAGAAGGCAATGACCTTGGCACCAATAAATGAAGGTGACCATTTTAGTTCTTTCTCCATTTCCTCTAGATTGAGCCTACTTAATGGAAATGGGGGTTGGTCCTGCTCAATTTTCTCTTCATACTGTCTGTTCTGTAATGTATTTGTATCCATCATTCTTGAAGGACATTAAGGGGAAAGGTATGTCATGCCTAAATTGAACAAGTTTATGTTCTTCTCAGGAGAGTATTGGTGCATATGACTCTTTTCCATGCTGTTTAAAACAAGAGGACAATGGCCTCCAGCACATACTGTCCCCTGAACAAATGTTTTAAATTATGGCAAAATTGGTGTGCATGCAGTAGCTATTAGTTTTGCAATTGCATTTCCTCAGTCATGCCTAAACAAGATTTTTTATACCAGTTTCCTCAGTTAATTTTATATTCATCATTTAAACTATTCTACATTCTGTTACTCAGTATAAGCTTTTCTTTTTTAGTTAATTTTGTTTCTTGTGTTTGAGTATGTGATGCTTGTTTTTTTTTTGCATCTCTGTTCCATTTGATTGTCTTAAGGTTTTTGGTCATTTATCGAATGTTGCTGATAGGATTTCTCTGCCTTTCCTTTCAGCAGTGTTTGTGTGCTAGCATTGCATGTCACTATAATTACCAATAACAACTGGTGAAGAGCCTCACAACTGTGAAAAGGCATGCATTGAGCATAAATATGTTATAAAAAGGAATTAACCAGTTACATGTCCATTCTCCCCATGGGAAATCCAGGGTAGAATAGATCCCCAGGCTCCTCATGCTGCTTGTAAGAGGTGAGCAAATGAAGCACCTTGTTTGCTGTAAGGTGCGACCCGTGTCTGTGGAGAAAGAGATCCTGGTGTTTGAGGGGAGTGGTGGCTGCAGCTGCCATGGCCCCAACACAAGACTTCGCATAGACGGGAGGTTGGAGTGACCCGCTCCCATCACTCGGCTGGTCAGGATGTGCTCTAGGCTCCCCTGGGAGACTCCTAGAAGGCACTGGCTTAGGATCAGTCGAGCACTAGTAACAACATGTGTCTCGAGTATATCACCCTTGTATCCCTGATGCACAACCACTGGAGATCTGCAGCTCTGGCATCCCCTTGTTGGGCTCTGAGGTGGATGGGGAGCAAGGGAGATGAAGCAACAACCCTCAATATGAATAAAAAACACATTTTAAAATGAAGACTGATGGACGACAATAACAAACCAGATCTGAGAGATGGATCAATCACCATAACAACAAACAACAACTGGCCAAAGTTTATACTGATGGATTCGACGCAAGCGCATATGAACCTGCCTAAACTCTCTCCTTTTGTTGTGCAGAAAGGTATACTGCTTATATCAGGTATGGTGACGGATGCCAAGAAACTCAGTTCAGATTAAATTCTGATCAAATGTGTAAAGATCCAAGCAGAAAATCTGCTGCGTATTAATACCTTTGCAAATATCTGAGTGAACCCTCTCCCACATCCAACTCTCAATTACTGCAAAGGAGTCATTCGCTGCAGAGAACTGGAGGGAATACCCAAGGAAGTAATAACAAATGAACTGGCGTCCCAAGATGTGAGTAAGGTGAAAAGAATTACAGTCAGAAAACAAGGAAAGATGATCTCAACCCATATCATGCTTATATCATAACATTCAACAGTCACCCCCAGCAAAGACAATGACTGGCTACAAAAGTGTATAAGTGGAGCTATTCATACCAAACCCTATCAGATGTATCAAATACCAACAATATGGTCGTAGTTCAACAATATGCAAAAAGGAAACAACCTGCCATAATTGAGGGGACACAACCATAATACACACTGTCACAAACTAAATGCAAAAAGTGTGGGGGTCCACTCCCTGCATCAGATAAGAGCTGCCCAGAATGGCTAAATGAAAAGGGGATCCAGAGGGTGAAATGCACCAAAACGTTTGGGCACTGAGAAGCCAGGAAACTGATGGAAGGAACTAGCAACTTCAAATTCACCAAACCAGTTGCAGCAGTAGTAAAAGGATCTTGGTCACATGCATGTCAAACAGATCTCATCTGGTTGAAAAGGGATAAACCAGAGCCGTCAGCCAAAACAAAAAAATCCAACATCCCAGTGCTCTCCAATGCCACCACTGGCAACTACAAACAAACCACAAAAAGGTGTGACTCAAAACAACGACAGAGCTAGGAAGAAAGCAGAATCTGGATCAACCTCTCACATCATCCCATGTCTGCTTTTTTGCATATGATGTGGACCATTTGGTTTAATCAAGCTAGGACTTCCAGCTCTCTCTGGACCAGTTTGCAGCTGAGTGTGAAGCGGCTGGTATGAGAATCAGTACCTCAAAATCTGAGACCATGGTACTCCATCAGGAAAGGGTGGAGTGCTCTCTCTTGGTCGGGAGTGTGCTCCTGTCTCAAGTGGAGGAGTTTAAGTATCCTGGGGTCTTGCTCATGAGTGTGGGAAAGGGGGATCAGTGTGGCATCTGCGGTGATGCAGACTCTGTACCAGTCTGTTGTGGTGAAGAGAGAGCTAAGCCATAAGGCAAGGCTCTCGATCTACTGCTCAATCTACATTCCAACCATCATAAGCTTTGGGTAGTGACCAAAGGAATGAGATCGCAGATACAAGTGTCTGAAATGAGTTTCTGCCGCAGGGTGTCTGGACTCTCCCTTAGAGACAGGGTGAGGAGTTCATGTCAAGAAGAGCCAGTTGAGGTGGTTTGGGCATTTGGTTAGGATGCCTTCTGGATGCCTCCCTGGTAAGGAAAAGCTAGAAGAGGTGGCTGGGGAGAGGGAGGTCTGGGCCACTTAATTTGCTGCCCCCGCAACCTGGATCCCAGATGAGCGGAAGATAATGGATGGATGGATAAACCCGACAGCTATATGCCTTCAAGAAATCCAGACCAATGCAAACACCAGAATCCCACTAAGAGGCTTTACTGGTTATAGGGTAATGCCAGCCCTAATGAGAATAGACCAAGAGGAACGGCTGTCTGTCAGCAATTACATTCCACACATTTAGATCCCAATCAACACAAACCAAAGAGCGTCAAGTATCATCACATTGTACTCTATCTATATATCACCTAACTCCACACTAAATCCAGCAGACCTGGAAAATCTGATAGATCAACTCACACCACTGGTCATATTACTAGGTGACATTAACAGCCATCACCCCATGTGGGGAAGCAGCAACATCAATTCCAATGGTAGAACACTAGAAAATTTCATTAACACTAAAACCTCAGTGTAATAAATACCCTAACAAGTACCTACCTCCATCCAGGACACAGTAGCTATATCACAATCGACCTGTCACTATGCAGCCCAGGAATCTACCTTTACTTTGTATGGGAAGTGGGAAACGACTTGTGTGGGAGTGACCACTTTCCAATATACATAAAACCAAAGACACCCCAACCAATACCAGACCAACAAAGTTGGAACCTCCATAAAATCTAAGCACTCTTCCTCCACAATCTACAGATCATATAGACTGGTTCACTAACAGATTCAAAGAAATAGCAAATAAAACGATACCAAAAACATCTACAAACCCAAGGAAAAGACAGACTCCCTGGTTTAATGACATTTGCAGGCAAGTGATAAAACAGCGCAAGCAGGCAGAGAGGAAATTCAATAAACAACCACCACTGGAGAACTTATACAACCTGAAAATAGTGAGAGCTAAGGCCCTAGGAACAATAAATACTGAGAAAAAAGAAAGCTGGTGAATGTACATAAACAAAAAATCAACAAATACATCACTTAGCAAAATGTAAAAATTACTGCTAAAAATGAAAGGGAATACTGGACCATGTACACCATCTCGAACAGGAAAACCGATCTGCATCCAGAGATAGGTAGATAGTAGTGTGACTGGGGGAAACCTTTGAAAAAGTCTCTTCTTATAAAAACAAAACACCACAGTTCACCACATTCAGAACACACTAAGAGAAAAATAAGACTGATTTCTCATCTGACAATCTAGAACCATACAATCAAGAATTCTTCATAGAGGAGCTCCAAGAATGACTACAAAAGTCCAACAACTCAGCCACAGGTCCACATGAAATACACTATCAGATGTTAAAATACCTCCCACCTGAATAAATGATGACACTTCTTAAAATCTACAATCACATCTGTAAGGCAGGTAAAACCACATCCTTCATGGAGGGAAGCTATAGTAATCCCCATCCCCAAACAAGGGAAAGACAATCAAAAGCCAGACAACTACACACCAGTAGCACTCACCAGCTGTGCCTGTAAAACAGTGGAAAAGATGGTGAATAACTGACTAACATGGCAATTATAGAACCCCCGTGGGTACTGACAAAGCCAAATCTACTGATGGAAGTGGCCCAAAACAGGAGAAACCTCACTCACCCCAACACTTATCAACAGTCATTTTTTAACATCAGAGAGAAATTTCCAGATCACATCTTTATATGCACAGATTGCTTAAAAACTATAAAACAAGTATCAACAGCAGTAACAACCAACAGACAATCTAAAAAGACAATATTACCACAAAACTGTTCAATCTTCTCAGCGGAAGCATATGCACTCCAAATGGCCCTAGAGATGCTAGAGACCTTGCAACATACCAGAGCAAGAATATGCTCCGATTCAATGGCCTGCCTGAAGGCACTAGAACATCTATGGCCAATTCACACTACTGTATCCACTGAAGATAATACCAGACCTCTCCAACAACAACTATATAATACATTTCTGCTGGTTACCAGGTCACTGAGGGATTACAGGAAATTAGAAAGCCAACCAATTGGCAAGGAAAAGAATAATAATGCCAACTACAGATTATAAGATACCACACACAGACATTAGATCCATCATTAAGGCATATACTCAAAGGATCTGGCAACAAGAATGGGACACAGAAATCAATAACGAGCTGCATGAGATATGGCTGGAAGTCAATGCTCGCATAAAAACAAATATTAAAAGAAGAGAACAACAAGTAGTATATACCAGATGTTGGAAAAAGCCACTCCAGATTAACACATGCCCACTTATTAAAAGCCAAAGAACCACCACAATGTACAATGTGCCAGAGTACTCTATCAGTGAAACATATTAACTGAAGGAAAGACATCTTTAACAACAGCAATGCAACAATGATCATTAACTTTCTCAAATAATTAAATTGAAAGACTGCAAAGATGGACTGAAAAGACTGCACCTGTACTGCCATGGAAAGAGCCCACAGAAGTTACCCGTGGTGTTTAAAAACTCTTAAAAACAACAACAAAAAAAATGTCATTCAAATCAACTTCCTAGTGCAGTGACATTTTGGTGTCTGTAATAAATTAATGTACATCCTGCATCGAGAACACAGCAGACCCAGGTTAAACATGAACTTTTTATTTATAGAGGGCACTCATGGTTATTTGTCTCTTTTCAACTTACAAGTAAAATGCAAATCACTTGGTAGCAAATCACTGTACCCATTCTGCTCTTTCATTATGAAGTTGGTCTATGAATTGTTCCAATATGACCTACTTTGATCAACATCTTTGGTTGCTTGAAGCTGGGTCAAGGAGCCTCTGAGTGAATGCAGAGGTCCAAACCTTTTCTTCCATCAACTATCCAGACTGTTTTTCCAGGGTCAGATCAACGCATGCCACTATGACTTGCTTCCTAGTTGGTCCAGCTAGTTCTTGGGTGGCAGACTATGTTAACAGCTCTTGGATATGGAGGAACAGTCACCTGTGGACCACCACATGTCAAGGCCATAGTCAGAAACATTTCTAGATATACCTCATCAACATCATGGAGAGATCTTACTGCAATTGTCACAGGAAAGTCCAAAGGGGTTATGAGGTTCTTGAGGAGGGCTAGAGCATGAGTGAGGGCTTTTTTTTTTTTTTTTTTTTACAAAGAATTTCATCTCCTGTTGCTGCAGATTGATTAGAGCCTGATGTTGCGGATCCTGCTGGTTACCTATAGCTGATGTGTGCCAGAGGACTCTACACATTGCTACATTCTCCGAGCAGCTCCAGGGGTTTGGCACCAGTGTAACAAATTCGAGAGTCCACCACTAAGAGAACACAGGAGACCCAGTGTAAGCTTTAGACATACTTTTTTATTTGTAGCCGACACCCTGTGGTTCTTTTAAACTGTTAAACTTACGTACAGAAGAAGACAGACAAAACAATAATCTACAATTCCCACCTCCCTTTATACAGCTGCCACATGCACAAACACCATGTCAAACACACTGAGAGGAGAAAACATAAATATGGCATGGGGAGTATTTACAGTTGTGCCAATCAACCTTAAACTTTTTGGCTCATCACCCAAATCAAACCCATACTTCCTGCTACAGTATCATTGACATATCAAACAATGCAGAAGAGAGGGAGAGAGCATAACAGGTGGAAATATCCAGCTGGCTGAAATAAGTTACAGCAAATGCAAATTTCTGTCTTTTGTTAGATTTTGCACTCTCAAATGTGTGATCTTTTAAAATGTAATATTTATACAGAGTAATTCCTTTCTTTAGGCAATACAATACCAGCAGGCCTGGTAATTACTTAGTTTTCCTTTTTTAATCCTCCTAAATTATATGATCTACCCAAAGTGACTTGTTCATCCAGCAGATTTGCACACAACTACTACTACTACTAAATTAGTTGTTAGTATTTACTCATTTATTTACTTATTCATCCTGGACAGGGTTGTGGAACCAGAGTTTACTCTGGATGAAGAATTTAACACTTCAGGTTGTGCTACTAAAGGAAAATAATCCACAGTTACTTTTATGTTTTATTTATTATTTAATGGAACATCATACTTTTTAACCAGTTATAGTTACATTGAATGTTGTGGAACATATGTGTAATGACCCATGATTATCACTTATACTGGAGCAGCTATGAACAATAATTCCATCAAAAGTCTCTCTTTGTTTTCATTCTTGAGACTATTATGACAAAAAATGCATCTTGTCATACAGAGAAACCAGACAATACACATTCCTCTGTCTTGATGACCTTCCGATATAGATTCCTTCTATAAATGTCTCCTAACAGAAAGTTTCACCATATTTAGGATTATGCATGATATAATAACATATCTAAATAACACCACTTTTTAAAATGTCCATTTATTGTGAGCCTTACTTTATGTGGAACATCTTCCTCTGAAAGCGTTCTTACTATAGAAGTGATAGTTTATTAAAATGATGACATTAGTGTAAACCTGGGATTTGAATTGGAGCAGGCATTCCTTTCAGAGGTGCTGTTATAAAACATTACCTTCTGACCAATCAGATAGAAGAATTCAACAGTGTTGTGCTATAAGGATAAAATTGAATTGTGCATTAGATAATGCTTTCTATTGAACTCAGGGTTTTACTGTCAGTGACTGGCTTTGTAAACATCTTTATTCATTCTACTTTGCAGCAACTAGAGGTGCAAGTAAGGCATGGGCTGTTAGTAAGGCAAGGATGTAGAAGTGTATTTGATTTGAGTGGCATAATTTAGAGACAGTCCTTGGTCTTGTGCTCTAGAGCTGCTGGAAGTGTCTTGCAGACATATACCAAGTACATGATTGAAAACAGACCTTATTCGAACACAGTTTTCTTTACACTGCTTTTGGAGCATCATATCCTCTTCCCACATCTATGGAGGAGATGATGGGTTTGACAGCTCCAGGGTGAGTCTCATAACCCCTGACCCAAATATTTTAGGTGGCTGTCAGGCAGTCTTCCATTTGGACCATTCTCTGTGTATTTCTCCACAACAGCACACTTTTAAGTTACAAAGGAGCAAAAGAATCCCTGCCTCACACAATGGTATCATCCATTCAAAATGACTGACAACCACGGATAGTAAAATATGTATCACACCTCTCCACCCACATCTTGTTTTGGAAAAGGGAACCCAGGAAAGCACAGGTCTTATCTTTCCTGAACACCTGTGCATGGCCTACTTTGGTATTCAAGAGTTCACACATAAATATGTGAAAATGCTTTTTTTGTTGTGCTCTTAGGGGCGTTGCAGACTTTAGATATATACTGCTTGGTGACATTGTACTGCACTTTTTAACCATTCTCTTCTTTTTTGCTCAAAGATGACTTCTTATCTGTCACACTTTTGCTTATATTTTATGTGGAGCTTGACCCTCGTCTGGCATGTTAATTGTTTGGAGCTAGCACACGAGATTAAAGGGTTCTCTCACATCACATCTGAATAAACGCTGGATTGTAAATGGTTCATTGGGGTCTCTGATGAAAAGTCATGACAAATAATTTCAGGAAACAAACTGGAATTTATGTATCGAATTGAGCCATTAATTTATGATTCAGTCGAGTCATTCATTTTCCTGAATTCCTGCAGCTATTTCTTTTTAAAGTTAATCATAATCTGGCCCCTTTTTATGTTACTCAGTCACATTTGATTGTGCAAAGACCCTTAAGGTCCTCCTTACAAAGGTCACAATTAAAGGTGCTCTCACACTTGCATACATTTCCTTGGTCTACGTCAACATTAATCTACTTCCATTATAAATAAGCAGCATTTTAAAATAAAAATGATCTCCATCCAGACAAGCATTTCAACTCTCTATTAGTAATAATCCTTGTCCATACTAATGTGCCTGTAAGCACATCTCACTTGACCATTCACCTACACTGGGCATGCGTGTGCCAGTGTAAACAGGAAGCCGCTGGACATGGAATTGTTGCAGATTGCTGAAATAATAGCTTGCATTCTGCACATGTAAGCAGTTGTAGCATTATAAAAGGCAGACTTTAACTGCACAACAGTTGCTAGCAAATGGTCATCTTTAAGTATGTTCTCTCTGTTCATTTTATATTTATCTTCTGTTTATTTAGACTATTGTATGTACAGCAGCTCGGC
>JAOVVH010000004.1:19058081-19073550 GCA_028566435.1 Scorpiodoras heckelii
GGGTGGAGCAATATGGTGGATGTGTCTCACAGAGCGCACAGTAAGTGAACACAGTGTTTAAAAACTCCAGCAGCACTTTTTTGTGTCTGATCCACTTATACCAGCACAACACACACTAACACACCACCACCACATTATTGTCACTGCTGTGCTGAGAATGATCCACCACCCAAACAGTACCTGATCTGTGCTGGTCCTGTGGGGGTCTTGACCACTGGACAACAGAATAAAGGGGACTAACAAAGTATGTAGAGAAACAGATGGACTACAGTCTGTAAATGTAGAACTACAAAATGCAGCTATATGGTAAGTGGAACTGATAAAAGGTACAGTGACTGTAGAAAAAAGGAGGTAGTCATGTTATGCCTGATCGGTGTATGTATATACATATAGATAGATATGTATGTGCATATGTTTTACATTTTGATCTGTAAAGTGTGTTTTTTTTCCTAGTATTGGTAAATCTTTCAAATTATTAATAAAAACGAAAAAAAGGATCTTAACGTGCAATATTTAAAAAACATACATTACTACTTTTCCTAAGAGAAAAAAAAATTAGGAATATGAAAGACAGCAATTTAGTTACATGAGGGTAGTTAATACTGTGATAATTTTCTAATACTCTGATTGTGATGAGGCCACAGTACATAATGAGAGTTGATATAATGAAAAGAATATACAATGGAAAAGAAATAAAAATGAAAGAGAATAACAGAAAGGCACAAAAGAGAATAACATCCTCTGATAGCATTCGGTGAAATGTTATAACATTTATTCAAGGTTTGTTCAGTTCTGAATAAATATATTTCTTTTAACCAGGAGTGATATTCATTGTCTGTAGATCAAATCTATGTTTTTTTTTTTGTTTTTTTTAATGTGTTGCACACTGAGCGTCTAGGTGTAGTAAACATATTTTTGATCTGCCTAAAATTTATAGTGAAGTAGCAGGAGGGGTGATTCATTTTGTGAAGTCAAAATGTCCCATGGATCCTGGTTGGAGATAACATAGGTCTTACATTTCTCTTTGTTTACTTAGCCTGGTGGCATTATAGACATCCTGGAGCCAAGAACTCAGCCAGATGGGGTCTTCCTTGATTAGAAGAGGGTTATAAACTCTGAAGATAGTGGAGATTTTAGTTTGGGGGTCAAGGAGATAATGCCAGTCTTGGTACAGTCAGTAAGTGAAAACAGCAACTAACTTGTTTTGAGAGCATTCCACAACTTTAAAGTCCAAAAGTAGTTTAAAAATACTACATATTCATTAATAAATTAGAAATTGTAATAGCTGACAAATCAATGTGATATAAGAGGAATAAAATATGTGGGCCATGCTCTTATGAGTTAAATAATACACTTTAGGTCAGCTTCACCTCAGACCATATCACACCATCCCATTGTGAATTATTTTCCTATAACAGCATGGATCATCAAGTTTTATTCCTTACATCACCCCGCTTTTTTTCAGGAAAAGCTGATACATCACTGCAGATACACTGTCCTGCTATCTTTACACAGGCAGTTACATGTCTCTTTACAGTTCCTGACTCGAATATACTGATAAGATTAGCAACTTGAACGAAAACCCTTAATAAACCAGACAGTACTTAGCTAATCGGAAGTTGTTAACAGTGAGATATGCAGACACTGTTTTCCCCAACTCACCAGAGTCTACACTGCTTACGAGTCAGTTGTTTCTGAGACTTTATTGCATTATATTTATGTTTGGTTCGTTGCTCTCAGCCGATACGTTTCTGTTTTCCATGCAGATTCAAACCTTGTGTGAAGCATTAACTGTTTCTTGAAGAGTTGGAGGGAAAAATAACTGAACTTTTCCCTAATATTAATGTCTTAATTTTCTTTCTTTCACTGTATGTACTGAATACAAATATAACTTCCTTGAACTCCTTGATAGGGTATTTTATCAGATATATTTTCTTGTCTAACTTCTTATCTGGGTTTTGGATGCCAAAGATGTTTTGCTGTCTGAATATTATGACAGTATTGCATTGAAATCAGTCATCTTTAAAAAGTGATAGGGGTTGTTGGTGAGCAGTGATGGAATGTTAGAAACCCAAATCTATTATACATTCTGAAATGTTAATATAATGCATTATAATGAGTTCACAGTTATAACGAGGTATGATCATGTTCATATCATGTTATAAAGGTATTATATATGTAGTTATAATTATTTATGAAAATGCATTGTATGTTATAACACATTAGGAATTGTTAATAATATACCATTACTTGCTCACGAGTCAAACTTGTTTTTGAGACTTCGGGGCATAAGCGTTATGTTTGTTTGGTTGCTCTCAGTCTACCTTCTTTCTCCTGGGGTCGCTGAGATTGGTCTGATTCATGAGTTTCTGGGGTGGAAGAGATGAATATAGAGTTAATGTATTCATCACTAAAACACAAAAATGGACACTGTAGATCTGAATTGCTGCTGTAATTCTAATGACTGTCTTGTGCTCATCCCAGCACATTTATGCTCACAATTTGCCAGTTCTAAACATCTTTTCAACACAATGTATACTGATTGACTTCACTTTTAAACAAACGCATACTGTAATGATTTGTAATCCAACTCCAAGGTGAGGATGGGCTCTACATCTGGATTTCTGTAAAGCTTTTTTGTAATAATGTGTAATTTTGAAATCTAAATGTTAGCTGCAATTCTTCATTGATGAATATCAATCTACTTGGCATTCTTATAGGATTGAAAAAAATAATCTATGTCTAATCTGTTTTCTATCTTAAGGCAGAACTGGTGGATGTACAATATGGAAGTCCTGAAGACTTGAGAACAATCCAAACTGAGATTAACATGACCAATAAAATAGCACTGCTTAAAATTGGACCAGTACCTTTACTCAGCACGGTATGTTTAAAAATAATTTATATATTCAAATTCAAAGGTTTGGTTCTGCATTGAGATTTTGTATTGATGATTTGTTATGAAGCAGTAAGGGGCACTTAAATGGGTTACTTGGTAGCTAGGCTTATAATTCCCCACACTTATATTTAATATAGTTTGAACACTTGAAAAGGGTATGATGTACTTTGAGAATGAGAACTGTTGTCTTAATAATGGAGCATCCAATGTGTTTAATAGTGAGACACATAGAATCCTCAAAAAACATATCTGGTGTATTTTTTGTAAATTTTACCATATCATTTACCATTTTAGCACTTTTTGTTAGAAGGACCTTATATTAATTACTCTAAAATGATAAAATCTAAGGAATAGCTATAACTGAATGATGAAATGTTTATTATTAAGCATTAAGAAATGTTAGAAAATGCTTTATTTTATTGGAACCATCTAGAACTACTGGTTTTGCTAGCATGAGATACAGTATTCATGTCACAGAGTCACTCTCCCAGTGCTGTAAATGCTGCTTGTACTTCTTCTTTTTTCTCTGCTTTGTTTATGCATGGCCAGATGCCTTTTTCCTGGTTTTACCCCTGTCTCCACCTCTGTCCTGTCATTGATTGGTTGCCCTATAGAGTTCATCTGTTCCTTGATTAATATGTCTATTTGTAGCTATTTTATCTTTGTACAATCTTCACATCTCCTTAGTTGTGTTTGTGCAATTCTGAGCCTTAATTCCTGTCTATTCTGATTCTTTGATTCATGCCCATATTATCATTACTGATTATAACTGCATGTTTAATGGCCTCCACTACGGATGTTGACTAGTGAAGTTTTTTGATTCACTGAGAAACAGCCCTTGCTGATCATCCTAACTTTTTTAACACTGCATTTCAATTTATATTTCACATTTATTAATATCACAGTCAGTGAATATTTTGACTGATATATATTTGAATTATGTTCGCTTTATGGGTTTTGCCCTCCAAGTACATATTCTGTTCATAAAGCACACATTTACAATCCTTTTTGTAGTGCAAACAGTTAACAGTTAATAATTTTCACGAAGATTTGGGTTTCTTTATTGATATGGCTATATCATTTTGTTTGGACTGTGGTAAGAATAAAAACATTAATACAACAATAAACTGCATGTATTGAAAGACTTCTGACTGGCATTGTGCTACACTTTTCAGTGTGAAATAGAAACCTCAAATTACCACTAATAGAATTTGGCTTAGTGTCCAGAATTTGTGTTTTGATATTTTTTTATTGAGCTTAGTAATTCCAGTCAGATATTTGCCTTAAGGGGAGCATTTATCCATGTTGCGCTCTCCTGTAGACTGATAAGTAGAGTTTAGTAATAAATAGGGTGAGAAATAGAGTGAGAAAGGTTTCTGTGGTTATTACAGATTCATGCAGATTTCAGTAAAAAGGATTGAAACCTTGTGTGCAGTAGCGTATGAACAGTCAATGCAGTCTATGTTTAAAGGGTTACTGGGTGTTTACACTATATTGCCAAAAGTATTTGCTTGTCTGCCTTCACACACATATGAACTTGAGTGAGATCCCATTCTTAATCCACAGGGATTAATATGATGTCAGCCTTTTGCAGCTATAATGTCTTCAGCTCTTCTAGGAAGGCTTTCCACAAGGTTTAGGAGTGTGTTTATGGGAATTTTTGACCATTCTTCCAGAAGCGCATTTGTGAGGTCAGACACTGATGTTGGACGAGAAGACCTGGCTCTCAGTCTCCACTCTAATTCATCCCAAAGATGTTCTATTGGGTTGAGGTCAGGACTCTGTTCAGGCCAGTCAAATTCTTCCACACTAAACTTGCTCATCCATGTCTTTATGGGCCTTGCTTTGTGCACTGGTGCGCAGTCATGTTGGAACAGGAAGGAGCCATCCCCAAACTGTTCCCACAAAGTTGGGAGCATGAAATTGTCCAAAACCTCATGGTATGCTGAAGCATTAAGAGTTCCTTTCACTGGAACTAAGGGGCAGAACCAACCCCTGAAAAGAAGCGATTGACACACACTGTACCATAATCCCCCTATTGTTTACAATATTGACTGTATACTATAATAACACAGCCATTAATAAATGAAAATTAAATAATAACCTAAACAAATTATAACTTCTCTTATTACCATTTTAAGATGTTACAAAAACTACTTATAATGCATAGTGACAATTCATCATGCATTATGAAGATTGTGATAAAGGGCAATAAATGTTTATAAATAATTATAACAGTGTGTACAATGCCTTATAAAAGCATGGTAACATCTGATATATGACGTTACCATTACCATATCATTATAGATATAATATTGTCATCAAAGATTTTTTTTTCCCTTACAGTGTACACAAATACGTAAGCTGTTGAAAATGATCAGGATATATTAATATTATTAAATGTTACTCATTCTTTATACACTTATTTTGAATGACCTTAAAAAATGACCATAAATATAACCTGTTGAAAATGATCAGGATATATTATTATTATTATTAATAAATGTTACTCATTCCTTTTACTCTTATTTTGAATTAACTTATAAAAATGACCATGAATATAAGCTTATTTTGTTATGCATATATTCATTCCCTGCTTTAAGATGTGAACAGAGGTATTGTATTTGAATGGCAGAGAAAATATTGACCTTCTGGTGTTTTTTGCTCCTGCTTTGAATTCTACCAGTGTCCCTGGCTCTCGCAGGCAGCATTTGTTTGGGAAGGTTTATTGATTTCCTTTAAAGTGAGTGCTTGGTCCTGTAGTCCATGAGGATCAGGCTTTTTAACTGCTCCTCCTTAAATGATCAGTCAGAAAATGATACTTATCAGCTCATATAACCGAATCTACTGGTTACAGCAAAACAGAGCTGAACATATTTACTCTTAAAAATGAGAAGCAGAAAATAATGACATTTCTGTTCATGATGCAGCACACTCTCAAAATGCAATACTATCTGAGTAAATCTTTAAAGTTCCTCTTCAAAAGAGGAGCTGTACATGGCTTGTTAAGGTAGTGATGGTTATTTCAAGTAAAGGAAGATAAAGGATGAAAGATAAAAGCAAGAAAAGCAAAGATAATGTCATGATTTCCCCTCTCCCAGTGCAGGGTGATCCAGAGTGTGACAAGTGCTACTTTAATGTTTTTGTTTTAAGTTTATGACATTTGCTTTTTTTTTTTTTTTTTACATTACCATTTGCCTGCACTTTTGGGCCTGTGCTTCTGTCCCATCCCTGATGGATGCACCTGTTCTACATTCTACTTCTGTCCTGCTCTTCCTTCGTCTCTTACCAAAGTGTCATTCATTGATAAGGTGTGTTTCTGAGTGCTAGTCCATGAGTCCATGTTTGTTTTCACTTTTTTTCTCCTCATTATCTCTGGTTTTAGAACCTTTGTAAATGGATTTGTTACTGTCTCTCTGTGACCTGAGCCCAGCTATGGACTTTGATAATAATTAATGGATTTGTGCTAATAAATAACATGTAGTTTAAGTTTATGCAGACTATTTTACATGTACTATATTTCACATTTCAACATGTAAATTGTTAATATATTTATTCAAGCAATACTACATGAAAACCTATCAGAAGTCTAAATTTTGGCAGCCAAAAATGTCAAAACATCTGGGATTTTCTGGTTAAACATATTTTGATTCTAAGAAACTAATTATTTTTCAACAAAACAGTGTTGAAATGGGAAAAGGTTCTATCCTAGCCTTTATGATTCATGTAAAGATCATGTTGGTCCCCTAGTGGCATGGCGCTCACGCTAGTGGAACTACAACTCCCAGTACCCCTAGTTCTAATCAGCGCACCTGCTTGCAACCTTATTTAAACGGGGTTTAGAGCGGTGCCTCTTCTCACACCTTTGGTTCTCTGTAGCACTTTGACGTGAAGTATCTGAGGGAAAGTATTTATGGTAACGTCGGGCCTCATAGAGGGTCAGCAGTAAGAGTCATCCCCGAGGTAATAATGGTTATCCGGGCTAGTCCTTGTTTGTGGTGCAACTCCTCTACTGGCCCTGTTTGCTGTGGGCTCCGCCCCCTATTTATTATGTATTTGTTATTTATTAGCACAAATCCATTAATCTGTGTTGAGGATTCACCGTGGTGGCCCCACCACACTACTGTCAGTGTTTCCTCACTGCGGCGGGTACCTGTCTGTTTCCAGCAAACCCCCGAGCTCCTCTTTATTTAAGTTTATAGCGTAAACTTGCCAATTGATTCGCCGATTCTTCCCGGTCCCCCGGCTTATCGTTGTTCAGCACGGTCTGCGCTCGGTGTTCAAACCGCCCATTTTGCTTTCCAGTGCCAGTCACAGCAGATACACCCCACCAGCCATTTTAGTTAATGCATCCATTTGCTTTTGTTTTTAACTGCTGATTTTGGAATTTCCTTTTCGTTTGAGTTCGCTTGCTCGTGGCTGTTTTTGCCATTCTACTTCTCCCCTTTCAACACGCGCCCTGTACACGCTATATCCTGTACAAGCATCAGTGGGCAAACTTTATTTAAATGACTTAGAAAACCCCAGTTCCAGAAATGTTTGGACCACTTTTCAAACAAACTTCATGAGGTAATTTGTCAGTCAGTTTAAAGACAATGTTTCTGAGTGAAAGGTAGCAAAGAATTTAGGTCTTTCACCATCTACAGTTCATAATATCATAAAAAGAATCAGGAAGTCAAGGGAAATCTTGGTGTATAAAGGCCAAGGGCAGAAACCATAGCTGAATGTGTGTGACCATTGAGCTACCGTCATGCTACCGTTATGGACATAGTCACATGGGCTCGGGAGTACTTTGGAAAATCATAGTCTGCCACTGCATCAAGAAATTCAACCTGAAACTCTATTATGCAAAGAGGAAGCCATAGATTAATTTTGTGCAAAAACACTGGCGAGATCTCTGGGCCCAAAGTCATCTGAGATGGACCAACAGTGGAAATGTGTTCTGTGGTCAGATGAGTCCATGTCTCAGCTTGTTTTGGGAAAAATGGATGTTGGATTCTATGTGCTGAAGATAAAAAGACCATCCAGACTGTTACCAACAAAAAGTGCGAAAACCAGCATCTGTGATGGCATGGGGTGCATCAGTGCCCACTGCATGGGTGATCTGCATATATGTGAAGGTACCATTGATGTGATTGGTATTTTGGAGAAACAGATGCTGCTGTCAACACGATGTCTTTTCCCTGGAGCTCCATGTCTATTTCAGCAGGACAATGCCAGGCCTCATTCTGCATGAGCAACAGCATGGCTTGACAGGCCTGCCTGCAGTCCACATCTGTCTCCTGCTAAAAATGTACAGCGCATCATGAAGAGGAGAACAAGATAACAGTGTCCACAGACTGTTGGGCAGCTCAAGTCTTATACACAGCAAGAATGGGCAAACATTCCACAGTAATAATTATTATCTTAAATTCCCAAACAATTAAAAAGTATAATTAAAAGAAAAACTGATATGACCCAGTGGTAAACATGGCTTTGTCTCAACTTTTTTGAGTGTGTTGCAGACATCAATTTCAAAATTTGTTTATATTTAACAAATACAATTACGTTTTTCACTGAAATCACTGAACGTCTGTTATTTTGTCTGTTAAAGCTTCAAGTGAAATAACAAATTACAGATTTAAATTTTTATTACATTTTTAGAAAGTGTCCCAACTTGAATTATTCATCAGTGTTTTTTATTCAATTATTCGTCAATGTTTTCTCCACTCATGTTAGCATGAGCAGTCAAGTGAAGAGACAATGAGGCTGTTTTTTTGTAATTGATTGCAATTGATTTTTACCTCAGGTGATGAGACAGAGATTGATGTAGATGGAGCTGATCATCAACTCATTTCCCCTCATAAATGTACTGTATATCTCTTTATTGCTTTTTTGATCGGTAGATTAGGTTAAACCTGTAGAGGTAGACAGGCATTTGCTTGCTATTGCCTATGATCTCAGGTTAATACTGATGCTCGAAATCTAGACATGTTTTTTTGCTCTTTTTATATAAAATTATAATATTATTATTAATAATCATTCAGTTGTAGCCGTAAGTAAGGGTTAATATGAAATAGACATTCAAATTTATATTTTGTATTTGCTGTTTGGCAAAAGATTCCTTAAATGTAATTTTCTCTCTTTTTACTTTTCTAAATACTACTGCTTTACTTGTGGTTGAGGTACATGCAAAAAACAAACAAACAAACAACAACATTAATTCAGATGAGGAAAACCTGCAGGGTTAAATATATAATGAAAAATGTCAAATTTTTACCACATGAAGAGTTTTAATAGGCCACCACACATACTGTATATGTATCAACATTTATTTTCTTTTGATTGGAAAACAATTTCCATGAAATCTACCTTGCAATCACTTAAATACCAAAATGGTCAATTTCCTTATTAATGCATTCTGCCTGTAGCTGGATGCTGCAGAGTTTGAGAGTAAATGTCAAGTGTTTTGTGTTTGGTTATACAAAAACAAGGTGTTTAGGCTTTGGGGCATTTAGCACGAAGGCCATGAAATGTGATAGAATTCTTTTGTATCTTAAAGCAACTTCAAAAATACCCATGAGGTACTCAATGTTTTTTCAAATTCTAGGTTTGAGATGTCAACTTTTGCTTTGCACTTCCCAATCCTTTTATTTCAGACTTCATTCAAACCTAATCCACCTGCAGAGTTTGTCTAAATAGTAATTACATCACTGGGGTACTAAGATTATTTAGTACCATAGTACTATACTATAGCACCAGTTAATATGCCATTACTATGAGAATAAAAAGCTTAATTGTGCACATTAACATGTTCCAGACAGTGAGTACTCCTTTAACAAGAGTTTGTCTAAGTAGCTAGCTAGATCAATGGTCTCATTGGTCAGTGATCTGTGTGTGCTTTGATCACCAATCCTGCTGTGCAATTGCTTATTCTCCATGATCAGAACACAGCACACAGCAACCAGAACAAACCTCTCACAACTGGTCATTCTGCGTGTGGACATTTTTTGTTTATTAATCAGTCTGCGTTCTTTGTTCATTTTGTTATCCAATTTGTTGATCCAGTTTGTATTCAGATTAGATAGTCGGCTTAGGACATGATGATGCACCCAAGTTGGCATATGACACATACATTCGAAAACTACAATCAGACTGGCCATGATAGATTTGTCTCTGAATAGACTATTAAGGGCTTGCCAGGGTGAATAACAGGGCATTGCATCTACTTTTATTTGTTCTGATATAGAGGGGCTAAGGCTCCCATGTTAACCATTAAATGAAAACAAAAAAATGTAAAAGTTTTAATCTTTGAGGAAACATTTATTGAGACTAAAGTGACATTTCTTGATGCATTTATCGAAAGCTGTGTGTGTGTATGTGTGTGTGTGTGTGTGTGTGTGTGTGTGTGTGTGTGTGTGTGCGCGTGCCATTTTTTATGCCTTTGTAGGAGACCAAGTGTCTCCCCAAGGAAAACTTCTTCTACTATCTGATCATTTTGACCTTGTGGGGACATTTTGCTGTTCCCCATAAGGAAAGTGCTTTTAAATTTGTTTTTTCTTTGTTAATTTTTGCAGCTTTAAACAAAGATAAAAATATAAAAAAGAGCCAGAAATTCCTGTCCCATAGTGAGGTTAGGGTTTGGGTTAGGGTTTTGGGTTAAGGTTAGCAGTTTGTGTCAGTGGAAAGTCCTCACTAGTATAGCAGTACACACGTGTATGTGGCTGTTTATTTCAATAGTCTGCCTACACAGTGTTTACAAAGTATTTGTAACATTTCAAGTTGGGCTTCAACAATTCAACTGTTTTGCTTTGTCTGTAGATGTTTAACAGATAATATATCAAGTATATGTGACGATTCTTGAACATACCTACAATGTATTTCTAACATTCAAACAGCTCATTAGGTTTAAGGTTTGGGTTAGAGTTAGAATATTCACCAAATATGAAATGGTTTACTAATTGTTTGTATAATATTTGTATATACATTGTTATACATAATCATTTACGAGGGTGAGTCAAAAATTATCCACACTCCGGTTATTTTAAAACTTCTACTACAAGCCTGAGAGGAAACGCCAGAGTATAGAATGGAAACATCCTCAAATGCTGACCAAGAAAAAGTTCAAAAGTCAACCATCAGCTGGAAAATTGATGCTTACAGTTTTCTGGGATTCTCAAGGGCCAGTATTGGAACATTTTCAGGAAAAAGGTTCAACAATCAACAGTGCTCGTTGCAGTGAGACGCTCACTGAAGAGCTGAAGCCTAAAATTCAGACAAAACACTGAAGACTGCTGTCCAAGGGTGTTGTGTTGTTGCATGACAATGTATGTCCACACACTGCTACCCATTCTGTCACACACTCCAAAATCTTTGTTTTGAGGTGTTAAAGCATCCTCGATATAGTCCTGAACTTGCCCCATCAGACTATCACCTGTTTGGTCCCCTGAACGAAGCCCTACAAGAAGCCCTAAAAAATGCTGTATTTGTCTTTGAGGAAAATAAATTCTACAGCCAGAGTGTGCATAATTTTTGACTCACCCTCACATATACCATAGGTTGCTGTTGAAATGTTACGAATAGTCTGTAAACTCTCTAAGTTGCTGAGGCTATTGCTTTTCTCAAGTGGCTCACTTTGCAGTTATATACTGTCCTAATCCACACACACGCTGTCTTCTACTCTACGTCTGTCCAGTGTTACGCTTAAATTTGACTCAATTTACTTCACCTATTCTTATGAATCTCATCAACATTAAGCTTGCATCCCACTTCACCGAGCCACTTTTATCCTCAGTTTCACCCCTCTTTTTTCTGAAATGCCATCAACTGCAAAATTACATGTGCTATTGCACCCCCTTTAGGTTAGTGGATTTATCGTGTGTGCATACAGAAACTTCTGACTTTGTCTCAGCAGCTTTCTCTCCTGGCTGAGATGGGCTTCGGTGCTTGCCTCCTCTATGTGGATCCCTGTGATGTCCCAGAGGATCAGCCTTTCCTGCAAAATGCATTCGGGGTGACGTTAAACCCAGGAGGAGACCCATCAACCCCAGAGTACCCCAGCACAGGTGAGTACAGAGTGCATATCCCATCAGTTATATTCACTGGTCCCGCAAACGTTTTTCTTAAAACAACCTCTATTATTAAGTCAACTAGGCATGCTAAGCTCTATCTGAAAGTCTAATGGAGGCGCAGTCCTCTGGGATAGCTGAGTGCCTGATTAGGCATGCATAAGGAATGAGTAAAGCAAGAGGGAGAGGGAGCGAGAGAGAGAGAGAGAGAGAGAGAGAGAGAGAGAGAGAGAGCGAGAGAGAAAGAGAGAGAGAGAATCAGTGTGAAAAAAGTGAGATACAGAGAAAGAGAAAACGCCAAAGGAATAGTCAGGCTTGGCTAGTTTTGCATTGTTTGACTTGATGTCTGAAAACTGAAATTCTGGAATAAAATTTGCCCAGGAAAGTCACACAGACATAATTTGCCCATTTTTGTTTACTAGTTTTAACATTCAGCACATCCCTTCAGTAGGGCCAACAATACATTCAGAGAAAGTAGTAAGTTGAGCTTATGAATGGCTCTAAATGAGTACTTAGGCTGCATCTGAAATCCCGCTGCACCTCTAACACACCTCATGAAGAGCTTGTTAATTAGCCGATAAGTTGAGTCAGGTGTGTTAGAGCAGGGGAAACGCTAAAATGTTTTCCCTTAAAGCCACTGGATGAAATGGTAAACACCAGGTTGCATATCTTTGTCTCCTGTTCCCATGAGCTTACACTTATTTAGATCTGAGATTTTTACAAACATTTGGCGCTTACCTCTTAAAGTGTCAGCTTATTACTATAATCTAGGGGTCATTAACTGATGGGTCTGGATTTAGAACCTGCAAAATATTTCAGCAGCCTGAACTGAGCCCAGGGGAAAATTTTTTCTGCTTTTCTTTGTCTCATCAGAAATAAATGCTCTCTTATTAAGAACTTCTGACCTGCATCTCCTAAACCCCTTAGAGGAAATAAGGAGCAAATCGATAACTCAATCTAAGATCTGAGAATAACAGGAGTAACACAAGAAATGCAGAAGTTCTTTTAATGTTCTCATAGGTTTCTCAGAGATGACAACGGAGTTTGAGACAAACACTGAGACAAATTTTGATATTGTGTGGGTTCATTTGTAAGACAACCAAGTTATCTTTTGGATCCTATTGTTATCTCAGGACCTAATTATTTCAGATAAATAAAAATCAGAAAAACAAAGAGCATTTTAGAATCTTACATTGGGATCAGGCTGAGATGTGAGGAAATAGATTTCTCAGGAGCTGAATTTAAGTTATGTCTAGGAGAAATAGGCTGGACAAAGAAGAGATCTCATTTTGAACGATCCTTTCCTCTGGGAGACTAGTTTTCTTCCTTATTTTGACCTCCATTTTCTGCCATTTTTTGTCATTATGCCAAACACCAGGCTTCCAATACTCTTTAGACAACAATTCAATATTTGATACTAATGACTTCTATGATACAATATGACATGATTTCAACTTCAATTCATAAGTCAGAGTTCAGAATACTATGGAATTATGTAGACTATTCATACATGAACTGACAAATATGAATATTCTTTATAAACCCTTTGTCTGTCCTTCTTTGATAATAATTGCTTTATAATAAATTATATCAATAAGAATCAAATAATAATAATATCAATAATTGATTTGTAATTGTAATAATACTTGATTTATAATTATAATTATTGCCATGATTCATTTAAAACATTGTTGTTAAATGATACCCACCCATTAGCTAGCTCTTACATCATCAAAGCATCGTACATCAGCTACCAATTAATGAGGGTGAACCCTAGAACATGCTTTTTCAGAGATTTATAAAGCCAGCCACTACATCTTTTCAAAGTGCTACTCGTACTATATAACAAGATAGCAGAACACACTGACGCTAACTGTTCTCTTCTGCATATGTGAGCTTACAGACACCTGCAATATGTTATTGTCACTCAGATTCACAGGCAAGCAACCGCAAAACTAATTTTGGTCTCTTAGAATCCTGGCAAAGGATGGCTGTGGAATTGTGCGGACTGAAACTTGTGATCTGTTTTGCCACTCTGGAACTTGAATCAAGTTTTCTGAACATGAACAATTAGAGTTTCTATAGTAGGTCCTCTGTTGTGGCTTATCCAATCACATGCATTTATGTAAATTACTTTGTTGGAGGCAGCTCATTGACCTAGAGACATGAGGCCAGAAAGAGAAGAGTTTCACAGACTTTCATAGAGTTTTCCTTAGATTTAATTTCCGCTCTGATTAGTGAATTGACCATATGGCTTGGAATGTTTAAAGATCAGTGAATGAAGAAGTATGCATTTAACCTAATTTATTCTCAAAACAGATGCAGCAGACACCCTTATCCAGAGTGACTTACATTTATACAACTAAGCAGTTGAGAGTTAAGGGCCTTGCTCAGGAACCCAACAGTGGCAGCTTGGTGGTGCTGGGATTTGAACTCATGGCCCTCTGATCAGTAGTCCAGTGTCTTAATCACTGAGCTACCACTGCCCCGTTGTGTCATGAAGCAACACTACAAAACAAAACAACTTTTCACAACCGTAGACTAATCAATAATGGTTAAACATTCAAATGAAATGCTGTAGCCATCCAATCATGTCAGTTGCTTATCCAGACCTTTTAAACAAAGAATTTTATGTAGTTGGTCATTTTAAATTGTAGTTGAATAGCCCTGCTCTATAATAAAACTAATGTCAAAATGTATGCACGTGCAAGACTGAGGAAAGCAAATCGGTATCTGCCATTAGAAAGTAAAAGTTAAAATATACTCAGCATCAGGTATGCTGTATAACTGCTTTGGCTTTTCTCCTAAGTGCTCAATGTGGCATGTGCTTGCATGTGTAGCTATTTGTTCCAGTGGTCTGATCTCAGGTGGCTAATCAGCAGGTGGTCCATCATTATTTTCAAATAAGACATTGTGTTGTTCCATTTAGCTGCAGTAATGACTCATCTCCAAATACAAACAGAAGGAGAGAATTCACAACTTCAGCCCTGCTGGAAATACTCCCTTTATGTGCCAAGTCATCAAATGCATGACTAGCAGGAACTGAAAATATATGAAATGGGTACTTTAATAATTTAGAAAATTATAGTGTAAAACGAGGAACATGTCATTTTTCACAAGTAATGGTACGTTGGCTTACAGTCTGCTGTTATTGTTCATATTTGTAGTAGTCACATCATTCTTCAGGACAAGAGACAGAAAGATTCAAGCTTTCACACAGCTGATGTAGAAATAGCATCCTACTGTGACACATGTTTGTTAGAAGATATGTAATGATCATATTAGAAAAGAATTTATATACATAGCAATCATGAAACAAAACAAAACTTCATACAGTACATTTACTATAACATTACATGCTGTATATGGTGCCAAGAGAAAGATATTTAATTATGTACACCGATCAGACATAAAATTATGACCACCTCCTTTTCTCAACACTCATCGTCCATTTTCTCAGTTCCACTTACCATATAGCTGCATTTTGTACTTCTACAATTACAGACTGTAGTCCATCTGTTTC
>JAOVVH010000004.1:19117671-19135717 GCA_028566435.1 Scorpiodoras heckelii
CACACACACACACACACACACACACACACACACACACACACACACACACACACACAAAGCCTGTTTTAAGCTTATTTTACAGTGTTTTAACCTCTTTTTTCTTTAAGTGTCAAGAACATATCACATTTGAAAATCCTTGCAATTAATTAATTGCTGTATCTCCCTATTTATAGGCCAAAGGACTGTAAAGGTAAACATTAGATCCCAGACATCATACGGACATGTGTACAATGTCATTGGCTACCTGAGAGGAAAGATTAATCCAGGTTTGAAATTATATTTATAATTATATATACAGTATAGTGTGGCTATATGTATGACATTGTTTCTTTCTTTTTCTTTCTTTCTTTCTTTCTTGCGTTCTTTCTTTTATCCCTGCATCATTTGGACCTCCTTGCAAGCAGTTTCTCTCAGAAAATACAAACACAATGTTCATAACTGATGCTTGAATGTTCAGAAATTTAAAGACACACTCTGCTAGGTCACTGTATACCTTAAACTAAAAGTTCAAGTCCTTAAAGTTATTGTCGGAGTTTTATGCAGACAGAATAGAAGAGAAAGTGTGAGTGAAAAACAAACAGAGCTATACAAAGCATCAGGTGCTGAGCCAGCCTTTTTTTCTACACTATGATACACTACTCTCTTAAAACAATGTCTGCCACCAGTGTTCAAATGCATTTCAGTCAGGTGCTGAAAATAGCCATTTAATTACTGACCGGTGTTTGCCCTCTGTGTGCAGTGTTAAAAGTCTGTATGGAATTACTTCTCAGATTTACTGTGCCTTTTTTACTATGTCATAACCCGCTCTGAAATATGATCCAAAAGTTCACCTCCTTGTACAGTGACTTTCCAACCAACATTTGCTATTAATTTAGATTCTTGTTCACCTTCTTATTTATTGATTCCCTGAATTCTAGCAACATCCTTCGAGACTCCTCTACCACATCTTATTATATTTGTGTTCAACTGTATGCGTTTTGTTTGAATGCCTGTCAATTTTTATTGGTTGTTTTTGCCTCTTGGTTGTCACTCAGAGTCAGTTCGATGCTCATTTGCAGTCACCCTCAGGGATGTGTATAAGCTCTTACACAGGTTTATGTGTGTATGCAGATAGATATGTCCTTGTTGGCACTCGTCACAGTAGCTGGTACAAGGACAGGCTGGAAGACTGGAGTGGTGGTGCCGCAGTCGCCACTCAGATCATTGCCTCCATAACAGCTCAGAGCCGTGCACTCTGGCAGCCTGACCGGACTATCGTCTTCTGCTCATTTGGAGGCTCTGCCCTCGGTAACATTGGCTCCTTTGAGTGGGGCGAGGTAAAATTTTACATATTTCTCTCATTAAGTGTCCTCACCCCAGTAATTGCCATGTTAACATACACACTGCATTTCCTATACATGTGTAGGATTACATGATCTCCTGAAGCTACTCGCTTACCAAAGCAGCGGACTGGGAGCACTCATGGGAGTCAGGATTAGGTTTAATGGGGGGTCAAGTATGTTTACTGTATGTGCATATATTTGTGCTAGCCGTCCTCAGAGCTGAATGAGGCAAGAAAGTGAATCATACAACCTACCCTGGAGGCTGCTAGCTACAAAACATAGGCAAGAGGAAAAACACAGTGCTTGAACATAACCATTTAACCGTGCAAAATTTAATTTAAACAGATGAAAGAGAGTAGAAGTGTTTCAGAATTAATGTGAATAGTCTGGCAGGTAGTGTGGTTTTTTTTTTGCATATTTTTTTCTAACATGATCAATAATGAATAGGCCACATGAAGAGTGAAGAGGAGTTGATGCACAATCATATAGTGGTCATATCTTACATCATTGTTCATTAACATAAGTCTGAAAAGATATTACTGACTAAAAGCAGTAATATAATAGACTATTTATGGCATTATTTTTAATTAGGGATGTCCGATCACGTTTTTTTTGTACCCGATCCGATCCAAGTCATTAATTTTGTTCCCGATTAGTCTCAAACCGATACTTCTCTTTTCTATATATTGTCTAGATAAGAACTAGATAATACTGTTCACACAATTCACACTTCAAGTACATTACAGTTATTAAAATTAATCCAATGCATATATTTAACAACTGAATTGCTCTGCAGTGGTTTAAGATAAAATTGCCTGCATCTAAGCTATTGCTTAATGTTCTTTTATTTATTTATTTTTTTCTTTTACTTTATTACCTGTATTTTCTACCACAGCGATAGGCTGCTCATCCAGAGCGATGAATTCAGTGACCCCCTGTGTAATCTTTTTGGCCATGTCGCTATCTCGAGAAAATTTCTCTTTTCTTCGTTTCTGCTAGCGTATGTTGCTTAGGTGCAGCCTTTGCCTGAGTTGCCTGAATATACTCGCTGTATTCGGCTGAGTGTTTATTTTTTACGTGCCATATCAAATTGGTAGTATTGAACGCAGCTCTGCTACTACCGCCTTGTGTAATGCTCGCATTGCAGACATTACACTTCGCTGTTGGACTTGTTTCGCTTTCCACTTTAAAGTATTACCACACAGCAGACATTATAACCACATCCTGCTACAAATTGTGCTCTCCGTTTATGACACCTGCATGACTGCTGACGTAAAACAAAGGATCGGGCTTCAGTAAAGGCGATTCCGATCAGTTAAAAAATGCCTTGATCGGCCCGATTCTGATCTTTGAGATCGGATCGGGACATCCCTATTTTTAAGTGCTCAAATGGTGTGAATAGGATTTTCAGGTACCTCAAAATATCATTATGGTGATTTCTCAGAAAGTTGGATTGGTTTATTTTTCATTTTAATCAAGTATTCAGGGTTAATGCATGTATCATGTGAGTTATGGAATCTGTGAGCTATGGAGTCTGTTAATGATGTACCGTATATCTGTTATCCAGATATAAAATCACAGATATCTGATATCTGTTATATAAAACATGTATGTGTACATCTTGTTTTTAGTAATTCTGTAGCATTAATAGAGCAAAAAGATTAGATCAAGACAATTTACCTTTATTTCTATAGTAATTTTAACAATAGACATGTTCACAAAATAGCTTTATGTGTCAGTGGTGCCAGAGGCTTCATAGTGAAGTATTTCAGTATGTTATAGTACTAATATCTGCTTAGTAATCACTACAGCAATGAAAACTGATAGCATTAAAGTGTATTTGCCCAAATTGTGAGCAAGTTACATAGTGGTATCTTGTCCATCTGTACCCAGAATAGGTGTTCCTGTCCGTATCTATATAAAGTCTAGTGCTTTATTAATGCAATTAATAATTTATTAAACAGAGACTGTAATGAAATGGTACATAGCTTAAAATCTGTCTAAGAAGTAGTATAAGGCATTAATAATAATTAACATAATAATACCTCTCTAGAAATGTCACACTTGTTTGTGTGAGACACAGAAACACTAACAGATAACTACAATTTTCCTTTCCATCTCAAAAACCTGCAACAAAACACATGGAGAACTACTGTGAGGGAACAAATATCAGTATCCATTTCAAAAGTATTTCAGAAAAGCAATTTCCCAGCCTGTCCATTTAAGGCTACAAAATAGAGAGGTAAACTTCATATCCTGACATTTTGAATAGCTTCGAAGACATTACTGAACAAAATGAGGGTGTTTTCTTTAAACAACATTGACTTTGAAGAGAGCATGGCGCTGTCAAATTCCATCCTAGTCAGTGGCAGCTTGTTGGGCAAAGGCAATATGGTCAACATGGACACTTTCAGTTGCTCTCATCTGTGTTAACCTTAGACAATGGGACTATACATAAAGGACCAATCTAACATCTGGATAGGTCTTCACAGGCCCCTTAATAAATGTTGCATGAGTAAAATAGGAAAATATACAAATGGCTAAACATACATGGTTTGCTAAAATAGGAAAGCAAAAAAGGTGTAAAAGTAAAGGATAAATATACATTCATGAGACTGCTTTTTGCACTCTTCTGTGTAAACTCTAGTGACCGTTATGGGAAATTTGTAGGACACTTGCAGTTTCTGAAATACTTCAACTAGCCCATCTGTTACAGCAGCCTTGTCCAACCTGCTGTACCCAGGCCCACACGTTTGTTTGAATTCTTCCCTCACCACTGGTTTCAGAAAAAAAATATGCCATTTATTGTTACTGGCACTGTACCTTTTAGTTTATACCTTTTTAAATACACTGTATCCATATGTCCCATTAACAGATACATATTAAAGGTACAAAAGATAATTGTAGCAGTCCAGCATCAAGGATAGGTAAAGTATAATACCTTTTTGATTTTTTAGAGAATGTAGCTGTTGTTGCCATTGTATAGGCAATTCCATAAAAGTATATTAGGGGTGCAATGATACATTCTGTTCACAAATCGATTCAGTTCACAATGTTGGCTTCTTGATTCAATTCGGTTCGATTCTCAGAAGATTTCAAACAAAAGTTGATGGAAACAATGCAAAACACCATATCTTAAGTTTAATATCATAAATCTAAGATATATAGGTTATATACTGTATATGCCATATGTTAAAACTGAAAAAATAAAATGATAAATTCTTCACAAAATTTGAATGAATTAACAAAGGCTGTTACCTGGGGGGGCAGCACGGTGGCATAGTGGGTAGTGCTGTCACCTCGCAGCAAGAAGGTCCTGTGTTCAATCCTCAGGTGGAGTGGTCTGGGTCCTTTCTGTGTGGAGTCTGCATGTCCTTCCCGTGTCTGCGTGGGTTTACTCCATGCACTCCGGTTTCCTCCCACAGTCCAAAGACTTGCATGTTAGTTGGTGTCTCTAAAGTGCCCCTAGTGTGTGTGTGTGCCCTATGATGGATTGGCACCCTGTCTAGGGTTGATCCTGCCTTGCGCCCTATGCCGCCGGCCAGGATCCGGCTCTCCCGTGACCCTGGGGTCAGGAATATGTGGTTAAGATAATGAATGAATCAATGAATGAATGTTACCTGGGGAAAAAAACAATCGAAACATAATGAGCTCCATAGCAGAGCCGCAGATGTTATTTTAACTGGAAATAGCTAAAATGCCCGAGTTCTGTAACTTACGTCCATGCTTTATACACATTTTAACTCTAGGGATTATGCAGATTGGAAACCTGTGCTGTTTGAATAGTGCTGCTGCATTCAGTGTAGAATAAATAGAATGCTGATTCCCACAATGTGAATTGTACATTTCCATGATACACATTTTTTTATTTTTTTTGCATTGTGATGCATCATGTCATGATGCACTGTTACACCCCTAAAGCTTATTACATTGTATTAGTACTTGCCCAATGATACTATAGAACAGGTAGCAGACTCGGACTAAAAGATAAAAAGTTTCTGTACATATCCTCCATTTACTGATTTATTTCACTGTGATTCCAGGAGAACAAGGTGGTTTTGGAAAACAGGTTAGTGGCCTATGTCAGCCTCCACAATCCAGTTAGAGCATATGGACCACAGTCTACAGCATCACCATCTCTGCTGCAAGTCGCTTCTGACATCCATAAGGTAAAGAAAGACACATTATTGAAATGTATAGCTTTACTTGTAAAAACCCTTCCAATCCTAACCATTTTTATTTTAAACAGCACATGATAGATGCGTGATGTTTTACAACATGTCATATCATATTTTATTCAAAACCAGTCTTCAATACACATTACTCCTCCTGTCTGAGGGTCTAGGGAAAAATGTGTGAACCAATTATTTAATAGACCCAAATTCCACATAATACCCAAAAGGCCACCAGATTTCCTCTGGGTTTTCTTTTATAGTGACAGCTTCTTATCCTGTATAATCACACCTGGTGCCTTAGAAGTTGGTGAAAAGGTTAACTTATTCAAATATCGCCAGTGTATTCCTTCCCTAATAAGCCCCTGAGGTATAAGTCATGACTAGTTCAGCAAGGGTCAGAGGCCATGTTCCAAGGACAGGATGTCCTATTATTTTCATGCATGCAATAATCCTCTTTATTAACCTAAATGCCAGTCCACCTGTGACATTTTAGTGTAATAAAGAGGGTCCTGACCTGCTCTACTCGCATGCTGTAACTCTCACACACAAAAGCTCTACTTCAAAGAGAAAAATGGTTTTAACTTGCAGAAGTAATTATTTCCTTCCCTTTTCTGGAATCTGAGTGATGACGGCCTTGATTTCATTCATCAAAGGTTTCTAAGTAAAAGAAAAGTGTTAGTGTGCTGTAAATAAAGTGCGATCTTTGATGTGTGCACATATTCTGAGAATCCTTTTATGAAAAGATATAAGATTTAATTCTTGATGTCATTTAAAATACATAAGAGACAGGAGCATTCGACTCCCACTCTTCTACATTCTTGTTTTTATTTTTTTCCACCTGCCAGGCATGAAGATACAGAGGAAAAACCTTAGGAAAGAAAGAGCGGAACGAGGCAGGATATTCAAGGGCAGACATTGATTTGTATATACTGTGGCATTTCAGCTTTTTTAAATATGGGCTCTCAATAGCCAAAATATTTTTTTTTACTTTGCACAGATCTCCAGCATTTGTTAAAAATTAGTCAGGATTAATCAAAATCCTGACTTGATTCCCATAGAGATGCTGTGGCAAGACCACAAATGGGGTGTTACTTTTCGAAACCCCTTCTATGTACCGGTAGATAAAATTAAAACAATTCTGCAAAGACGAGTAGGCCAAAATTCCTCCACAATGATGTGAAAGACTCACTGGAGCAAATACTTAGTCACTGCACTGTATGTCTTAATTATTAAATAAAAACATACGTGCATCATTCACCAAATATTAAGCGTTATAAAGTCCTCGTTCACAACTTATACTAATACTAATGGCCCATATGAGTGGCCAGTGGTTTATTTGACAGAGAAGCTGATTGATTTGCTCTCCTTTCTAGATGGTGTGGATTTGTGGGGTAGCA
Organism: Scorpiodoras heckelii; assembly: GCA_028566435.1. Lineage (NCBI taxonomy): Eukaryota > Metazoa > Chordata > Actinopteri > Siluriformes > Doradidae > Scorpiodoras > Scorpiodoras heckelii. The sequence continues at coordinate 19,124,566 of JAOVVH010000004.1, forward strand.
TGCTCACTGCCGCATTTAGCTCTATAGCATTATTATTATTCCTAGTGGTCAAAAATTGGAACTGCAACAACCACTTAGAGAGACCCATTGGGGCAGGAATCATGCTGCTCCATGCTCTCTCTATGAACAGTTTCAGTGAACGAGAAGCACCAGACAGGACAGTTCTTTGAGATGTAGTTGGGATGGAAAGTTTGGTAAATTTGGTAACCCTGGTTAAAGATGCTAGCTCTTCACCAAACATGCCTTTTGTGTTGAACACAATTGAACAAAGATACTTACTGGGTTAGTGGGTTAGTCTAAAAAACTGGGTTACTGGGTTAGTCTAAAAATTCACTAGGTAGTAGTCTGTAGCATAAACCAAGGTTCTTGACTTTGTTCAAGGCTATGTTGTTATGAATGTCATCCTGCACAGCAAATCCCCAGTCTTAAATGAACACCCAGAGAGTTACATAAACACTGTAAGGTGTTAAATCAACACTCTGGGTGTTCATTTAAGACTGGGCATTTGCTGTGTGACCCAACACCAATCTATGGCCACGAGCCACTGCTGTCTCCATCAGAAAAATCACACACACACTCAACATGCCCTCTCATTCTGATAATGTACTAAGCCTAATGGTATTCTTAGTCTCTGACCTATTTTATTAACATGAAGGCAAGTACTCGTTTTTTCTCAGAAGAAAAACAATGGCTCAGGAAATTTAGGATAATGGAGGAGGTGAATTAGCTTTTGTAAATCTTTCATGCCAGTGCATTTCCGTAAACATGCCAACAACCTGAAGGTTAAAAGAATTTGATAAATTGCTGCTTCTACTTTAGCTTGTATTATTAGATAATAAGATGTGTTCATTTTTTAAGGCAAGGACCCGAAACTGATGAGAAAAATAGATGCAGGGTGAACTATGTAACTTGTGTAGAGTTAAGTAATGCTTTCTTTCTTTTTTTTTTTTACTCGTACACTGTGGAGAGAACTTGCACCTAAAATGAATGCTTTTAGAGTAATATACTGTGCTTTTGTTTCATAGTGAGACAAGATATTTGTTGTTATTGTTGTTATTTTATATCCATATCAAATGTATTTATTCCCCAGTGCTGTTAAAGTCTTGATTTTGACTGGTCAGGATGGGAGACTGTCCTCTGTAGAGTAACAGCACAGGGACTTGTATGATGGATGCTCTTTATAATCTAAAAAAAGGCCTAGTAACAAATTTTTAAAATGCTGTTATTTGCATTTGTATGCATTTAGAGCACATTCCTAATTTTTTCATTTCCAATCATGTATTGTTATTTGGTTATGTCCCTACTACTGAGTGAGGATCAGCCATTTAAAAGAACAACAGAAGAAATTAATTGAAAAAAAACAAAGACAAAAGCATGAGAAGCAAAACACCTTCACTAGCTTTGGGATGGTTTATATATTGTGTAGTGTGGATAAAATTGTGCCAGTGTAACCTCTTGAATTGCACTGGACTGCACTATAATTTACTAAGTAACTACTGCTGTTTTGTCTACTGCCATACCATACTGTACTTCACTACATTGTATTTTGCTATACTACGCCTTTTTTTCTACTGTATCATGCCATATTACACTATAGTACATTGTTCTTTACTACACTGCACCTATTTAATATACTGAGTTGCACTGTGCTGTACTATACTTTATTATGTAACTATAGATATTGTATATAGCATACCATACTATTCTACACTACATTGTACTTTCCATTAGAACAGCGATTCTATCATACCATATTACACTATATTACACTGTACTTCACTACACCACACCTATTTAATCTATTGTGGTGCTGTAATAAACTATGATATGGGATACTGCAGTATGTTGTACTGTAATATACTGTACTATATCTCAGGTTTGAATCGGGTTAGGATGAAACTAAGTGCACCAAAGTATTTGCTTGAAATTGCAAATGATCAGTTTTGGTTTGCTAAGAATGTAAAATTTTTCACAACAAAAAAAGGTAATGGCTTAGCGTTTGCATTTTTTGGGGCAAAACATGGAACATTATCAGATATTCGCAAAATTCACACTGTGCATTAAGACAGTCAAGACAAACACAGGCCACTCATATCCACTATATGGCACTCAGATAACACATGCTTTGAACTCACAAATGATATACATTTACAGGTGTATATCCAATAAAGTAGACAAACAGTGCACAAGTGTGGATAAAACTGTGCCAGTGTAACCAGTTCAATTGCACTGGACTACACTATAATTCACTAAGTAATTACTGCTGTTTTATCTACCATACCATGCTGTACTACATTTATACTTTATTGTCATTTTGCAGCACTTTAATGCACTAAAATGGAGGAAGAATTTAAAAACTGGACAGGAGAATAAAGTGAGTGTTTTTCGAAATTTTATTCATGCCTGCTGTAGCAATTGCTGCCATGGTGTTTGGAGCTCATGTCCAGTTCTTCCTACCATGTGTGCTACTAGCCCTAATTGGACATGCACTTATTTTAGTCGCTTTGTATTGGTGCTATTCTAATCACAGTATTCATTTCTGAATGCAGACCTTCGAGAGGCTTCAGGTAGCCTTAATAGGCTCGATATTTCAAAACATTTGAACCAGACAATAATTTACATTTGTGAACTGGCAATAATACTGCATTCCACTTATCTTACTTTGCAGCTGTCTTCAAAATGGAGACTCCACCATTGCAATGTTCAGAATGGGTGCTTGGGAACCAATTAAATAAAACAGAAACATCTTTGGGGATTATGGAGCAAAGCGTAGAAACTATTTCAAGAGAATGAAATCATTTAATTGTGCTTTGTTTAGTAACATGCGTGCCTTTTGGGGTATTTAAAACTAAATCTGGCTAAGGATTGAACAAAGAATGGATATAAAGCTCTATTTTGTGTGGTACACATCATATATAAACCATTTTATATATGAACCAGATGCATAATAAATAACTTAAAAATTAAGATGCTAGCATTAAGAACAAGACTAAGCATTGCTCATCCCTCCTCATCGTGGCTTGCTCATATTAGACCGCATTAAACTGACCTATATAAAACCTGGCAGGATGATTGTGTTCAGATGAGAAATCAATCTGGGGGAAAACAAATCAGTCTAACAGGTAATCCTCTCGGAAGAAGTCAATTCTGATTAAAAACGAAGCATACGGCAGAATGCATGCCTTCATAGTGCATTTATTAAAGCCTAGCTCAGTATTACACACTTCTGATTGGATGCCATTCACAAGTTTGTAAAGTTGAGCCATATAACAGCTTTAGACGGTTAAATTCTGGTGTTAACATTGAGTGCTCTAATGTCTATGGACATCCTCTCATCTCTGCTATTTTGTGAGGTAATCTAATAGATGCTTCACATGACTCGCAGTATAGGATATATGTCTTGTTGAATTATCATTGTTTGGACACAGCAATGATTTTTAATAAATCTATCTCCATTAGCTGAAGAAGACAAATTCTGCTTTCTTTTAGCTACATGTAGAATGCCACTGGCACATTGACATAGCACGTTTTGTCATGTTTTGAAGTGATTTGTTACAATTTACATCTATGAAATAAGATTTAGCTAAAAATGAGATCTATGTGGCAAAGAACAACATTTTCAGTTTTTTACCAACATTAAACATTAAAGAAGCAGCTGAAATGTTGCATTCTCTGCCTGTTAATCCTCATTATTTACAATGACCATTCTACAGTATATCTATCTATCTAAAGCTACAAACCTGAATACAGGAGCTAAATGTAATCTCCTCCAGAGGCCCTGTCTGTTTTTTGTGTCTTCTGTTATATACATATTTTTAGCATGCTTTGAGTTACCTTACTATTTTACTCTACAGGGGACATACCAAGCTTTTCAGTGATACCCCTTTTGTCAGCCTTGGATGTTGAAAATTCCCTGTTCCTGTCTGTACATCATGACTTCTATTCCAACAAACACATTTTATGGAAAGTTTAATATTGTTTAGTAGTATCTTGATTTTAATATTACTTACTTTTTGTATTGTCTTACATGATTTTCCTTTTTTTTCAATTGACTGCTGTAGTAGCAACACTTTTTGTCCCTTAATTTAGTCATGTGCAATTCTCACCCATCAATATTTCTTCCATGTCACACGACGGCTGCCAGTCAGGGAGGGTGAGGCTATCACGTTTCCTCCAAGACACGTGACACCTGCCACTGCCACTTCTCGACCTGCTGCTCATGCAACATCCAGGAGCGGTGTACAACACTCGGGGGAAAGCGCTCCCACCCACCCTCTGTATACATGAGCTCACAGATGCCCGTGATTGGCCAGTGTCGCTCCAACTGACAAGGGATAGAGCGTAAGCTGCCCCTCCCACCCAAAGAATATAGCATAACCCGGACTCGAACTCGTGATCTCTGAATAGTAGCAACACTTTTACTCGCGTCAGTAGGTTTTGCTCTCTTTTCCCCTATTGGACTCACTCATGTATAATCTACTTTATGTACCATCATTGCCCTGTAACACATTAGCCCTGAATCAATATACTCTTATAGATTCACAGTCCTTTCACTGATAATTGACATCCTCCCTTTAAGGGGACTCTTTGCTGTCAAGCCAGCGTCTCACACTTCTGAGAACACTCTACAGTTATTTACTGTCTTGATCAGTGACGGCTGATCAACAGGGACATCGGTGGCAGCTGGTCAATAGGGGGGTGCTGGGGCATTTCTCTTCTTCAAGTTATCCAGAGAAGAGAGGCTGCTTAAATGTGTTCAACATAAGTTAATTATATATTGCAAAATAATTATGAAATTAAATGTATTTAGTTGTAATATGCACCTCGTAGTCATGTTAGAATTTATTTAAAAAATGTTTTCAAAAATTGTATTTGGATCATTTCTGTGTGAATGCACTTCCTGTGCTCAGGGAACCAGCCAAATGGGTGTCTATGAAGAGCCGTAAACTTTTGGCAAGCGGGTGACCTGATGCTGCTCTTTATTTGGTTGCTTCAGAATTTGGCACAGGGTGCACTGCTTAGAGGCCCAGACACACCCACATTTGTTGGTAGAGTATCAGTATTGTTTATAATTTTTTGGCCTCATGTTAGACGCTTCTTAACAAATTAGCTAGCTCATTAGTAGCTCATCAGTTGATCAGTACTAAGGAGATTTAGGTTAGGTGCCAAGTTTTAGGTTGGCACGGCATTTTTTCAAAATGAAAGAAAATTCTTTACCAAAAAACCCTTTCACAAGGTGTGAGTTTTTAAAATATCCATTCCTATTGGTAATTTGATTGATTTACATTTAATTCACTTCTTTAAATGTCACAATTTTGTCGTGATTCATATATTGTTGGTGCTTTTAAATTTGGGAAATTTACAGCACTTGGCAGATGCCCTTATCCAGAGAGACTTACATTTTATCTCATTTACACAACTGAGCAATTGAGGATTAAGGGCCTTGCTCAAGGGCCCTGCAGTGACAGCTTGGCTGTGGTGGGATTTGAACTTGACCTTCTGGTCAGTAGTCCAATGTCTTAACCTCTGATATATGTATAAATGGGTTAAATATTGTATTATGTGGGTTCACTCTTTAACATTATTAAAAATAAGCCAACATTCAACTCATATTCCCTGACTGCTGGTACCTTATTACATGCCTTAACAGATGGATTTTTCATTTTTTTTAGCTAAGCAGCAGTGATAAATCACCTTTCAAATGGCTATTTAATAATTCTATCTAGTCCCTCATTATAACTGATTCATTTTTTGCACTGATATATTTATTGCATTATTTTTCAGTTTCTTTGTGGCCTCCTCGAATTTTTAGCACCAGCTGCCACTACTTGACGTCTAATATATGCTCTTTAAGATTTGATTCTTTCAATATATACAACCAGGTCTGCGTAGTATAGTGCAATTCAGAAGCTCTTAATATCTAACATGATTGAGAGTCTGACGATATCTTTCAAATAATGAATAAAAAACATACTGCCATAAATAAGCACATAGAGAGAAATCTCCAGGCTTACAGGAACTAAACTAGCAATTCGACCAGAGATATCATTTGCCACAATATATGTTTAAATCTAATATTCACTTTTTGTAGCACAAACAGACAATATGGATAATGTCATTTTGGTTAGTGTTTACCACAATCATTCTGAATAAAACAGCTGTATTAAAGCAAAGATATAAGGTGTGCTGTCAGGCCCTAGCACGCCATCACCTGACCGTCTCCAAATTTGTCATATTATGCATAAAGGCAGGTTGTGTCTGTTTTCTCAAATAATGTCTGACACGTTCATACATTTTAGTTGCTCTTGTCTTTTTAAATGCATGTGCTATTTCAATTCCTTTCTAAAGGTCACCTTCTATGAGAATGAATTATTTCCACAATACGATATCTTTTTAGTCACTGAAATGTCATGAGTGAGATAAAGGTTGGATTCAGCGAATCTCCAGCTGTGCTTTTTTTTCATAATTTGAGAAATTGCTTTTGGACAGCCATGTAAAGTTTATTTACTCAGTTATTTGCCATACGGTCTATACAGTGGTTCTTATTAAATGCTCTGTAAGGATGATTTAAAAGGATGATTAGTTCATAATTTCTGCTTCTTTGATATTGCTCTTTGGAAGTTGATGCTGATATTTCAGGCCTAAATATTTAGATGACTATACAAGGAAAACTACTGTAGGCTTTAATGCTCCTGGCATTCTCACAACTGCTTGTTGTTTTCATGGTTAATGTTTAATTTAATAGCTTTCACTGCATCCAGAGATTAATGATTCACAGTTTCATGCACCCAGAACAGGAACTGAACCTTAAGGTTGGTCATGTGTTGGATATTGTTTATAAACATTTTTTCAGTTGCCAGTTAAAATGGTTGGACAATAACATGTTTAGATAAACTGCTGGTTCAAGGGCAAATTACGTCTGATCAGGCACTGATTAATAATTGTCCGAAATGATGAAATAGCAATATACCTGAACTGTTTTGTCAAAAAGAAAAAAAAAGAAGAAATGGTGAGAACACACAAAGCACTCAGAGTCATATTATTATTATTATTATTATTATTATTATTATTATTATTATTATTATTATTATTATTAATAATAATAATAACAATAGTAATAATAATAATTAAATTGGTAGTATCTTGATAATAGTTTACAATAAGTTAATTATTATGTTATTGTCTTTTTGTGTTATATGGACTGCATTCCTGTTTATGCTGATGTTTTGCTTTGCTACATAACTACAAACAGTCTCATTTGTACTCACTAAATCCAGCCAACTTGGAGCGCACATAGTGTTACAGTAAATGTATTTATAAGTAAGGCTTAAGTCAAAATACTTAATCTTTTAACTGCAGCCACTTTTTCTCAATTTAAAAGATTTATTTGAACTGCTCCCACAGCTTCTGATGTAGCACTCCATACTGTAACTCACTGCATCTAGCTCTAGTTTTATCTACTCTTTTTTAATGGAAAGACGTGAAAATCAATTCGGAATAACATTAAAGCCAGAAAGTACTGCAGTAACCATGTGCAAGTCCTAGTGAATGCTGTCCTAGGACATTCTACAGCACACATTATATTCTGCTTATACCACAGCACTGTTGAATTCTCAAACCAGAAGATATTAATGAACAACACCTTTGATAGTAGTTCAGGGTGTGACACAACTGATAGGTTTATGTGCTTGTTCTAATATTTTATCGTTCATATAGTAATTTTAAATGTGACTGTAAAGGTTAAAAGGTTAAACATAAAAAACATGACGTGTGTAACATTAGCTCATGTTATAACAACTCCACTCCAGTTCTATCCTGAGTTCAATTCCTGTTCCATGATCACTTTCTGTTCTGATATCTCTTCCTGTTTATGGGTTATATAAGGCCAATCACAGTCATATTTGTGATGTCTTGCTCATTCTTAACTCATATCTCTTTACATTCAATCTTTGTTCTGGCATTTTGAGTACTCTTTGGAATTACCATGGATGATGATGAGTGTTTTGCCACTTAGATTGCGTTTAAGGTTTTCTTAAAACCTCCAGCACATAGAAAGCCATCTCCATTGTTACAAAGTGTTGTTGATTCATTTTTTTTTTTAAATCATCATTTGGAAATTGTTATGGAATAGAAATATAACCCTTTGGGATGTGTTGTTATAGATAAATAGTCCACTTTGCGTTGTTAATTGTACTACAGCACCCTGATTTGCATTGTTTTACTATAACTGCATGGCCGACTCTGTGTTATGCCTTAGTTAATTGGTCAATTAGATATTTGAATAAATATATATTATTCACAATTGTATAAACATGTATTGGCTATTTTCCTAATTCTGGATATTACATCTTACAGAGACATGTAACAAGTTGCCTTCATGCTGGAGGCTGCCTTGGCCTGAACATCAGCTCTCTGCAGTCTCCAGTGGTCATGGATTTCTTTCCCAGTCAGCTTGCTGCTCCACTGGTGGAGTTTGCATCTTCAGCCAAACCAACTGAGGTATACACACACACACACACACACACACACACACACACACACACACACACACACACACACACACACAGAGAGAGAGAGAGAGAGAGAGAGAGAGAGAGAGAGAGAGAGAGAGAGAGAGAGAGAGAGAGAGAGAGCGCACAGAGAATTATTAAAATTCAGATACCCAGCTAAAATGATTTAAATGAAATCTTACGATCTATTTTGAAAAGAACACTGGGCTTGAGGCTGGAAAATATGCTGAATAGGACACCAACCCATTGCTAATAATTTGCTGATATTCTTTTAATGAGTAGTTATTATTTCTACATGATTTATTGTATGTCGGTACCATGATCTTGTAAGGCTACCCCCTCCTTGTAACTGTATCAGATAACATAGATGCATGAGCTTAAGTTTCCACATACATTTAGGACATTTTTTTCCTTCAGAGAACCTTAAAAGGGATTGATTACCACCTGGTTTAAAACAGCACAGGAATTGAATTGAATTACTTCATCACTAAATGAAAGTTTGTTTTCCTTTTTTCCCATATGCAATTGTAGTCTCCAGAACCTCAAACCATCACCCAGTTATATTTTAATAGGGTTCTGCTTCAAAAAGCATTTAAAATTAACATTTGGCTTTGGGCTTTGGTGTGACACTGCAGCAGTGCCTCATGAAGCCAAAGCCGTTACTGTTTTTAAGAACAAGCACATGCTCTTCAAGGTGATTCACAATTCCTTGTAAATTTGAAAAGCACCATATGTTCTTTTTTTTCATGCTTGTGACAGCAGTTCGGTCCATTGCACATTTGTGTCCTTGTTAAACATCTGCCCTCCTACTGCTCTCTTTCCCTGTTTGCCTGTTCTTGGTCCCTCAAATTTTAGTTATATACAGTGTGCAAGTTGCTCCGTTGATGTTTTTTTTTAAAGGCACCTGGAAGCTGATGATATGCCCCACATAGATAGTGCTCCATAAGCAAAACATCCAAACATGACCCAGGAGCACAGAATTGCCGCACTTACAGCCATTAATGCAGCCTTGCTTCTATACAAAATGGCCCTGGACCTTGTGAAGGCAGTGAGCGTACCCTCCCTAAATGCCAGGCAATGATGCAGAAGTAAAGAGGAACACCAGAAGGGGCACTTTGACCAGATAACAGGGTTTAATTATGTGGAAATGATGGATAGAGAGTGAGATGACAGGTAGAGGCATGCATGGTGGGCTGAAGGGGTCGGCTAAAGAGTGGGAATGATGAAGAAACACACCACGTTAACAAGGTCACACTCATTTGTTTTATATAGAGGAAGGAGAAGAGATGCTATCCACAATTCTGAGTGATACACAAAGAATAGTAATTTCATGTCCTATTCACCTAATGTCTTCTTGTACCCCTAACTAACAGAATATTATCAGAACCTTCAGGAAGTATTCAACTGGTTCAACTAAGCTTAGACTTTAAAGGCCAAATATTATGTCAGTATTTACATAGAGGAAAGTAATGCATATTCAAAAATGAGTCTGCATTCATTTCATGCCTCCAAGGTTGCTGGATTTTTCTTGTCTAAATTTTTCAGTATTGTCTCTAGACAACCAACTTTAAACAGAAGGACTTGCCTGTAAGCCCAGAAAATAGCATGAACAGAAATATGCATCTAAAAGAAATGCACTGCAAATACACCTACTGTCCACTTTACTAGAAACACCTGTACACCTACACATTCATGCATTTCTCTAATCAGCCATGATTATCGTGTGGCAGCAAATTGGACAGTTGAAGATTTGAAAAATAATCATCTGGTGATATCCAGTATTTAGCTGTACAGAATTTGTGAATCTGTGCCTATGATAGCCTCAGATTCTTGTTCTTGACATACAAAAGTGGAACCCGGTCAGGTTTTGTGCTGTTGTAACCCATCCACCTCAAGGTTTGATGTTTTATGCATTCTGAGATGCTTTTCTGCTTTGTAAACTCTAGAGACTGTTCTGTGTCCAAGGAGATCAACAGTTTCTGAAATACTCAAACCAGCCCATCTGGCACCAACAACCATGCCAAGGTTAAAGTCACAAAGATCACACTTATTTCCCCCATTCTGATGTTTGATGTGTTCACTAACTGAAGCTCTTGACCTGTTTCTGCATGATTTCATGCATAGCACTTATTTCATTTAAGTGGCTGATTGGAAATCTGCATAAGTGTGCAGATTTACAGTTGTTCCTAATAAAGAGACCAGTGAGTTTACATTTGCAATATGAATAAGCCTGTTTGAAATGATCACATTATTCACTGTAAATTGAAATACATTTGACAACATGGATTCCACCCTCATTATCTTACAAGTTATAAAATAACCCTTAATACAGCACATTCTTTTATTCTATTATTTTATATATATATTTTAATTCATCTTGAGTTACTGTTTTTTCAGTGCAGTTGCCACAGCTGTCCTGGGGACACTGGATGTGAGGTGGGAATACATGGATGGGACACCAGTCGATCACATGGAACGACATACAGTACCAGTCAAAAGTTTGGACACACCTTCTGATTCAATGTTTTTCTTTTTTCCTTTTTTAACTACATTGTAAATGAATACTGATGTCATCCAGACTATGAAGGAACACATAAGGAATCATGTAGTAAACTTAAAAGTGTTAAACAAACCAAAATATG
>JAOVVH010000004.1:19143841-19155740 GCA_028566435.1 Scorpiodoras heckelii
GTCTGATCCACTCACACCAGCACAACACACACTAACACACCACCACCATGTCAGTGTCACTGCAGTGCTGAGAATGATCCACTCTTTAATTCTTTAAGTCTTTTATTTTATGACTCACTTATCTGTCAAATCAATGCAAACTCTTCCATTATACAAAAAATGATCTTCTTTGCAAGAATATTTCTTCTGATATAAACTGGGACTGTATGCTGTAAGGAACACAGAGTTCTAAAATTTCGAATCTAAATGAAATATAAATATTATAGGGGACCTGTAAGGAAGATTATTTTATAACTGTTGAAAACAATGATAAAGGAAAGAATACCGAAAATAATTTTTTTTACAGTGATATTATGTATTTATCTGAGCCTGTAGTACACCATGTTGCAGCATATACTGTATTTTTGTAGTGCTGGAATGCCAGTCTGTATCATTTGAAACATGTCATGTTGAATGTACTTAAACATTTATCAAAGTTCACCAGATGCTTTTGGTTAAAATACCCCATCACCAGTCAGAACTATGCACTTTCTTTACACTGATGAACATGTATTTATTTATTTGTTTATTTATTTATATTTATTCATTTATTATATTCTTTTATTTGTGTACTTACTATAGTTTTCATTTGCATGTGAGGTAATACTCACTAGACTTTCATAATGTTGTAATCTTGGAAATCACACAGCTCCAAAAACAGGTTTCAATTTTTTCCATCCATTATGAACCTGAAAGCAGAATTTTGGAGGGGCAATGGGACCATAGTCTATAGATGGAGACATTTCTGCCTGGCAAAAGATTTGTCTGGCCAAAGATCTGTCATAAACCAATAACCCTGTTTGGGTAGAGGTAATATCTGCTCAGTATAAGCCTGGAACCCAGCCTGCCTCAACATCTGCTCAAAGGTGGAACTGCAGGTTGGCTGCTAATCATTTTGGCATGTTTGTCTTTAAAAGTTATGGGCTTCAGAAGACCTGGGGGACCACTGAAGCAAATGGCACTCGTTTTTGAGTTGTATTCTCTTCATCTCTTATTCTCTTTCTTCCCTTTACCTTTTTGTTCAGTGATTCCATACACTACTCAAAGCTTTGCAGAGCTTTTACAATCAATAGGAAGCTTTGCTGTCAGTAACAGAATGACCTGTCCAGTCAACCAGCCGTTTGCCCAAACTTAACCTTGAAGTTAACCTGTATGCATCATAAATTCCTTCAACTAAACAAAGACAAGACTGAGGTAATCATATTTGGTTGCAATAAAGAATATTCTGGAAGCTGAGATCTACAGAACATGTACTGTGATATAGATGCTGTGAACTAGAGATCAGAACTTCAATGGCCAACAGCTTGGTGGGCCAATCTTAAACAAAATGGAGTCAAGAGGCTCTAATGCCTGACTTATGCTATAAGCTAATGATAACACTTTATAATACTGAATGGTAGTGCTGCATTTATAATACTTTAGCTTCTGTCTCCTTTCTGTTTATGTGGGTTTACTCCAGGAGCTCTGGTTTCCTCCAAGAGTCCAAAGACATGCAGTCAGGTGAATTAGAGATACAAAATTGACCCAAATGTGAGTGTGATAGTGTCTGTCTGTGTGTCGGCCCTGCAATCGACTGGCGACCTGTCCAGGGTGTTTCCCTGCCTTCCACAGGCATAGACTCCAGCCAAGTAGTGGACATGTTCCAGCACTATTAACTAATGACTTACAAGTGATTAATAATTTAGGAAATATTGACTAACACTTTACTAATCTTTTTTTATTATTATTTTATTATTATTTACTAATCATTTATAAATATAAATAAATGTTTTGTTGATCCATTAATTAACTAAAGGAATTAGTAATTAATTAATGGATCCATTATTAACTAAAGGATTATAAATGCATTACTATAATTCGTTATTATAAAACATTACCAAGTTAACTTAATATCTAGCCTAAAGCATAAACCAATCATGTGGCAATGCAATGTTTTTCTTTCTTTCTTTTTTTTTTTAATAAACTGTCTAGTCTTAGTGAACTTGTGCCCACTGTAGCCCCAGATTCCTGTACTTGCCTGACAGGAGTGGAACCAGATATGCTGTTATAGCCCATCCACCTTAAGGTTTTTTGTGTTGTGCATTCTGAGATGCTTTTCTGCTGACCACAGCTGTAAAGAGTGCTTAGTTAAGTTACTGTTGACTTCCTGTCAGCTTGAACCAGACTGTCCATTCTACTATGACCTCTCATGACCACAAGGCATTTCCACTCTCATAAATGTTGCTCCTTTTTCTGTTTGTTTGTTTTCTTGTCTTGCAGCATTATGTATATACCTTAGAGACTTGAATAAAATGAGTAGTGATGCCAGGGGATTACCAATTTTTGAAATACTCAAACCAGCCTATTGGTCAGTGTCACTGAGATCAAATTATTTCCCCATTCTGATGTTTGATGCAAACAGTAACTGAACCTCTTGACCTGTATCTACATGGCTTTATGCATCGCACTGCTGCCACATAAGGCAGAGCAGAGGATCTCCTGGGAAAACAGAAAAAAACTGACCCAAATATATCATTCTAGACCCTCACTTGGAAGAGCAGTGCACAGAATTTTAATGTAGTGTAAATTTTTGTAAGAAAATTGAGCTGTACACACTCACAGCAAGTTGTAGTGGATGGAGGACATAATAGCATTGGTCAAAAGTCTTTGCTGACAGATTTCTTAATATATTGGTACCCTGTTGTGTCTTGATCCAGTAGGGTGCAGTTTTCAGGATTCAACAAAGGTGCTCTGAAGTCTACTTTATCAAAGAAACCCTGAGGCAATGCAACAGACACACACAACTGAAACAGTCTAATTGATCACAATCTCCCATGCCTGGGTCTAAAAGAGCAGACAGAATGGCTATCCACCTGAGCCCGTCAGATCTGAATTTTAAAGGAAAATGTGTCATCTTAGACTTATCTACCAAATGTTCCTAGCAAGGCAATCCATCCATTATGCATGTGTAGCATAAATTTGCGTTTGAAATGGCTAGTTCTGCCAGAACCTACTGTAAAGCTTTCATGTATGATGGCCAAACATTTTTTTTTAGAAAATTTAAAACATAGATCAGCATCAAACCATCCAAATGTTATACACAGCATTGTAACTTATAACAGTTGGTTTGGACTGAGTAATTTGGACAAGAGACATTTCATGAGTGCTGACATAAAGTATAACAGCACTGGGACTTTTAACTATACACATTTCACTCCACTTTACAGATGTGTTCTATTAACCGTTAGCATTATCTATCTTAGACTGTAACTCTGCACTGCAAAAATGAAATATTACCAAAAATAACATTTTAGTTAAGTGTGCTAAATTTCAATAATTAAATTCTGTGTAGATCTACACAAAGTAGCAAGCTAAGGTAAAGGAAAATGTCTACATGTTGCTTGGCAACACTCCAGTCCCAGTCCAGATGCAGAAGTAAATAACAGATGATTAAACGAACAAACAAATCATAATCTGTTTTCGCTTATTACTGTTAACTAATCAATTGTGCTTGTAGAACTGTTGAATAAAACCAATATCAGATTTGAGGTTGTGCTGTTATACTGAATATCAGATATTCAGTATAACAGCACTCAGTCTCATGCAATATTGCTTAACTATCCCTTTTATTTATTTATTTATTTAGTTAGTTAGTTAGTTAGTTAGTTAGTTAGTTAGTTAGTTAGTTAGTTAGTTAGTTAGTTAGTTATTTTTTTTAGAGGTGTCAGGTTGCAATGAAGACGTGAGGTGCGTGCAGAGAAAGTTGAGTTGTAAATTTACTGGGTGTAGCAATAACACAGATGATGAGGTATCACAGATGCATACATACAGGCATAATAAAAGGGGGGGGGGGTATCCAAAAGAGTAGTCCTGAGGCAAACCTAAAGTCAGAACCATAAGGCACAAACATGAGCAGACAATCCAAAGGGCAAAACCAGAAAGAGACAACAAAGAAAGTGAAAAACAGGTCAAACACAGTAAGGCAGCAAGTAAAATAACACTAGGTATGCCATTGCACTTGGTGTGCCATTGTGAATACAAACTTGGTGTACGTTGTTTTGAGAAACACCTAGTAGTACATGTAATAAACAATACTTCAAAATGAACAAATGGCTAAACAGTACCCGATTCTCAATCTCAGTCCAAACTTGGTGTACGTTGTTTTGAGAAACACCTAGTAGTATATGTATTAAACAGACTAATGAGGAACAGATGGCAGTAATCAGTACTCAGGTGATGTGTCTCTGTAGCACGGTTCTTGATTGAGTGGAGAGCGGCGTGAATATGTGACGTGTTGAGCAAGGGGCTATCAAATCATTTTCATTTGCATGCATTTACTAAATAAAAAAACTATGTAGAAATCTGGTCATTTGCTCGTTTCTTCATGCAAGGGTTAACAACTGATGGTGAGCTTTTAAGTTTCTAATCAAAATAACTAGGCTGTTTAATAGGTCACGAAACACTTCATGGATTTTTTGCTAAATGTTGTCAATAACAATTTACAGCGGAGATTGGAGATTATTGATTAACAATGCATGATTTCATTGTTTGGCTTAATTAAAATTTTGCTGGTAGGAAAAAACCCATGAAGAAATGTGAACCTTTATTGTCTCTGTGAACTACATAAAAAAGGAAATTTAGAAATTACTGCATGAGGCTAACCTCATCATTTATTCAACGGATTCTCTCAGCTCTGGCTAATTATCTATTTGTGTCTTCCCACTGTGAAAGTGTCTGTTCTCTCACAGGTCTATCACAGTAAATCTTGTGTATGTTAGGGTATTTGTTTTTGGGGGGGTTGCATATTTGATGTTTGTACTATCAGCTACTATTCTTCCGAAGTGCTTTAACAAAAAAAAGGGTTTACTCAATACTTCACTAAGTTCCATCCCACCAATTCAAACTAATTGGCATTTTTGTTTTAATTCTTCCCATATTCATATTTCTGCTGAACATCAGTTGCAGTATAGCTATGGGAATGCTTTCCATTGCCATTGCCACATTTGTATTTACTAATTAGTATTTTCCTGGCTTATTTAAGCATTAACACGTCCTTTGTGGTGTGTCGCTGATGGAATTAGTGATAGCTACATGATATGACAGATGATTCCCCTCTACTGGCCTTGCGTGCTGCTTATCACCTCCACTTATTGCTGTCTCATTGTGGATGAATATTCATAGAGCTTGTTACCAACAATAAAACATTAGTTCTGGTTGCTGGGAGAGGAGGTTGAGCTAAACAGCTCCAGGCACACTGTCCCATGCTTCAAAGCTAGACTTTTTAGAGCAGCCTGATATATAGCCTCATGCTGATTAGTCCATTTAAAGCCTCATTTTGCAGCTTGCATAAGCAGTGTGTGTCCTACTCGGCATGGTGGTGAGACTGTGATTATTTCTCCATGCTGCTGCCATCCACCAGCAGCTCCAACTGCCTTCTTAACCCTCTGGAGAGCTCTGGCATGCCATTGCCTACAGGCTTGGTAGCACTAATGTATTTTACTTGTGTGCTAAGTGCTTCTCCGATTTGTTTGTTCCATATTTCTGAGGATATGTTGCAAAGGGTAAAGAATGCTCATCAGCAAAACCATTTTGTAAGCTATTTGGCTGTTACCCATTTACTGCGCAGGGTCCATTTTCAGCTGACTGATAAATAGTGGGGTAGGGTACTACAGAATGAAACACTTCACTGCTTCAATCCGGTCTTTTGCAATAAATCTGAATGTCATTAGGCCGTTAAAATTAATTAAAGATTAAAGTGTCTGAAAGGTATTCGTTTTTTGTTGTTTGTTTGTTAGTTTATTGTTTCCTGAAAGGCATTTGGTGTAGGTACTGGTTTATGATCCAGCTATTTATGGCTACCATTTAATAATTTCATTTACTTGTTTTGCAGTGTCTGTTCCAAAGCATATATTTTAGTACACTGTAAAAAAAAAAAAAAAAAAAAAAAAAAAGGTCTGTTTTCCAGTTTTTCAACAGTAAAATTTACAGGTTTTTCCTTGTATTTCAAAATGACAGTAAATTATATTACAATTACAAGAATAAAGTGTTTATTAAAATATGTCATGTGGTTTACCAAATAAAAATCTGTATAAATGGAATACATTAAATATCTGTTTTTTAACAGCTTTTACATGAGAATTTTAACAAAACTAACCATAAAAATGCAGTATTTTTTAATTGAAAAAAACTAGCAGCACTTTCTGTAATTTACACAATATAACAGTGCAGTTAACCTACATTTATTGAAGTAAAATGCTTTTATTTTGACAGTTTATTAATGTATATAAAAAAATGTGACAGACTTTTTTTCGCAACACTTTCTAAATTAACTCTGACAGTTAATTTAAACTTGGGCTTTTGTAATATACAGTTTAATGGTTTTTGCAGGGTTTATGTGTAAAATGGTGTTAGATTTATAGTACTTCTAATTATGAAAACAATAGCTAGGAAATGATGTAAGTGGTTAAGGGAACAGCCTTGTAAGTAGAACAGCACCAGTTCAAGCCCCGTGAAAGACATGACAGAAGTGCTGTTGAGCAACATGCCAGATTGCCACCCAATGTTTTCTCATGACTTGCTGGCAAACTGGCTACCAGAAAATTACTGGGTTTTTTTTTACAGTATTTATTTGCAGCTTATGTTACAGATAATTACTGTTTTTTACAGACATTTACTGGTGCCCCCTGCTGCCAGAAAATTACCTTTTTTACTTTTTTTTTACAGTGTATGTTTCAGCTCTAAACAGCTTTTTGGGGGGGACTATAATTACTGGTGGATATGACCACGCAGCAGTTAGTCCAGCAATAACACATCATTTGTTTGTCTAGAGAATAAATTGGAGCACTTTTTCCTTGTGCTGAAGCACCTGCAGCTAGGCATAGAGGAAATATTATAGCAGATATTTTGTGGTATGCCTGTATATGTTGGTAGTAGGTGTGTAATGCAATGCCAGTAGCTGTAATTGTTCAGTGCTACAAATACTGCCTAGTCTGCATCGGCTGCACTGTTAAAAAGTGACATCCGTTCTGTACATGCTGGCAACCATCACCTTTATATGATTTAGAGGATAGTTACAAGATAACTTGCTCTACAACAATCCTGCTGAAGTTCCTCATGGCTACATATTTGGTCCCCTAATTTAGATAAAAGATAAAGGTTCACTTGACCAAGGACACAGCCCTGAGGAACATCAACACATTCCCTGGGTTACTTCAACTAGATCAGGAGATTACACCATTTCCACACAAGCCATCTTGACAGCTTTAGTCTACTCTCAAATCTCAGAAAAGTAATGGGGTTTTATTTAAATTGCCCAGTGAAGAGCATAGCTTTGGCACTCTCATAACTGAACTCCGTGAAGGAGATGCACTTTGTTCAAAATAACCTTTTATGAACCATCAGACCGCCAGAAGAGTATTATTATGTGAAAGGGGTTATTACAGGAAATGTCCTATGCAGCCTTTTGTTTGTCTGAGGTCGTGTAGTACCAACTGATACAAGATGGCTCCTTACAAATGCTTAAGTAATAGACTCTGGCAAGCCATTGTGCTTCAAAACATCAAGGTCAGGTCTTCACGGAGATGAAGAGTGAAGTGGGCAATGTGGCACTGCATCTAATGCCTCTAATCTTCTATGTGGATCTGGCTTTTTTGTGCTATTCTGCATGGCCAGTACAAAGGATAGAAAGGGACAGATGGATGGAAAAAGTAACTGTCATTTTCTGTGTTTTTCAAAACAACCTCTGCTTTCAACACCTCAAAGCCTTAGTTGTGTTTTTACTTTTTTTTTGTTTGTTTGTTTTTTTTAGGCTCCTGGTTTGTCACTGTCTGATATTTTTGTTACTCTACAGCAATCAGAAGAATCTACTTACATGCCTTAGTGCATGTATATGATCGTGTATATGCTGTGGCATACTAAGAACTAAAGAATTGGTTTCTGATAGTAGAGGACACATCCTAGTGGGGATCTTTAGCATAAATGAATACAATAGTTTACTTTTCAAATAATTTAAGCTACATGATCCTTTAGAGGCCAGACCCCTGATACGTATGGGATGGTGCTTTCCTGATTGAAGTGCATATCTACTCTGCTGTTGTGACCCTTGAAATGGAACGTATATTTCATAATGAGCCCTCTTTTGGCTGTAGAAGCTATTGAAGTATCATTGAACAAGAAACAAGGTATACTATTGAATAGTGAGGCTTAATGTGTTACTGCTATGGGAAACATGGTTCAAATAATCCTTTGAAATCCATTATCCATGCAGTAGCATAACTTGAAAGGTCCTCAGTCATATTTGAAATGGCTCATGTGTTTTTTTTCTCTCTCTGTCTCTGCATCCACTTTATATCTAGAGTGCTCTTTTCCTCTCTGAGGCCTTTTTCCCCTTCGAGTCATCATTAGCAGAGACCTTGGACCCTGCTTTCAGACTTCATGAGACAATTGCAAAGGTATGTTCATCCACTGAATTCCAAGTCAAGTTCCTCTTTAATTATTCATCTGTTTGTCAGATTGCTCTTTAGTGATAGGTGTAAAGAATTGTCTGCATAGATTTAGGAAAATTATTTTAGGTGAAGAACATAATATTTTTAGATCAAATGTGTTACACGACGATGCATGTGGTTAAATGTATTGAAGACTTTCTGTTTCTCTTATTTACAAGCTTATTTTTCCTTTTACTTCTCTCTCTTCTTTTCAACGTAGTAAAAAAAGAGCTTATAAGCAGTCTTTTTCTTCACTCTGCAAACAGCAGTTTTCCTATAAGCACAGCAATCATGATGAATGAGCATAATTCATTCTTCACATAAATGTGCATAGTAAAAAAAAGGCACTTCAAAGCAGTATATAAATAAACTCATCTACTAGGATTAAAAAAACAAAAAAACTAATTTTAGTTAGTTTTGTTTGTTAGTGACTTGAAGTATACAGGAGCTTTTGTACTGACACACTGTCATGCCTTCTTTCTGCACACATCACGGATTCTCAAAATGTATCATGTGCTTTGTTCTGAGTACTCCATGTGCTCTATCACCATTTTGCCTGCCATTAGTCTGTTATCCGATTGTGCTCACCTGAAATGTGTTTGGTTCTTGATTAGTTTGCCTTCTTGCATACTCTAATCAATAACATCTTACAATACCAAGACCTGTTCTGGTTCTCTTAGCTTTTGACCCGTGCCTGTGTACTTGGCTTATGAATATTGTAGTGTGTTGGTGTGCTGAGAGCTTAAAGGCCAGCAGGTGGCTTGTGGCTGCAGATCTGCAGCATTACTTTATTAAAACCCATTGCTCACCCTTCTTGTCTCCAGAGACAGTGACTGCTTGGATAAAGGATGGTCCCTGACAGCCCATTTTTCATACTCAGTGCTTTTGTTTTAAGAATAACAAAATTTTCATTTTAAGCATGTTTAGTCTGAATAACATGCCCTCTGAAGTTTATAAATAATAATAAGTCATAAATAAAAATAGGGATTGAAAATCTAAATGCCCGTATAACTTTCATGATCAGTGCATTCAGTGACATGTCTGCTCATCTTTACTGTTATATCGTTGCTCTAAGTGACTTTATGTTTTAGTGCAGGGGTATTCAAGTAAAAAAGTTCAGTTAGAAAAAAATTCCTTGTTTACGATGATCTGTATAAGAAACTAACATGACTGAATGTCAGCAACAGTTACATTTTAAGTATTGAAGATGGTCATGTTTTGTTTTAAAGTCCCACTTCCTTTTACTACTTTGAACTTGAACTCTTTGAACATGGACTCTGATGACTGAAATGCATAATTCTTTATTCATTTTTCAACATTTGGTTATATTTCAATATCATTTTACCTTTTTGTTATTCAGACCAGAGAGAGTCTCACCCCTTTCTGAGCTAACATTTTCAGCCCTGTAGTTTTGCCCTGAACTGATGAGCTGCCTTCAGCTAAATAATTTACATAAATGCGATTGTGATTGGCCACAACAGAAGACCTAGTACAGAAGCCCAGATAATTTATGGTCAGAAACGAGAGCTGCTGAACTACATATTGTTTTTTCATACATTTAAATACTTAAATAGTTACTTGGGTCTACATCTGGACAGCAGCACACCATTTGATGTTAGCTGTTGTAGTTTCTTTTTCTTTCTGAAGTGGTTTTATTGTTGCATAGTGTCCTTAGATATTCATGCAAGCAAATTTCTAAATTTATTGGCATGGCAATAAATAGGAGCTGGCTTTGGTTTGAGTTAGTGAGACGAGTGAGTTTTGAGATGCACACGCACACACGCACATACACACAGACACACACACGTTTGTCTTGCTATACCTGTGAGGACTTTCCATTGACATTAATTATTAATGAAGTTAATTAATGCTGACCCTAACCCTAACCTTAACCTCAGTGATGAAAATGAAATCTTGAAAACTTTTGAAAACTTGAAAACTTTTATTTTTGTGTTTTTGTTAAAAACTAAAAAAAAAAAAAAAAAACCTCTGTCCTTATATGTAGCAGCAAAATGTCAACACAATGTCAAAAATATCAGACATTTCTATCCTTTTGGAGGCATTTGGTACCCACAAAAACATTAAAACATGGTATATATACACACACACACACACACACACACACACACACACACACACACACACACACACACAAGGTTGGGTTGTGTTTCTGAGCCAGGTCTAGAGGTCCCGTGGGATTATTCCAAATGGGGCACTCTGAAAGAGCGAAGAAAGAAAACCTTTCATGAAAATTTCAAACAACCAAGAGAGGATTTACACTGCAAATTTGTCTAAAAGGTCTCTCAGATTTAAGATAACCAATTTGTTCAAGAAAGTGTAGGTTTGACTGGAATTTACTGACATTTCACGTGACCATTTGAAGAACAGGGTTCAGAAAACATGAGGTATGTAGATGGCATGATCAGAAGGAAGCTATTCATTCACAGTGTTATTATTGCAGTGTGTGTGTGTGTGTGTGTGTGTGTGTGTGTGTGTGTGTGTGTGTGTGTGTGTGTGCGCGTGTGTCTGTGTCTGGTGAGATACATGATGGGATTTGATTATGCATGCAGAAGTTTTTTGTTGATGTAACATACAAATCATGTCTGCACTCTCCTGGATGCTGTAAGCACAGGGTAACACATGCACAGGATTCATAGCGCTAACATGGATGTTGTGCACCATAAGCATAAGCTCGGTACATAGTTTTATGCTCATACCTACCTTATTGTCAAGTGTGCCTTGTGCAAATTTGCACATTTATACCAACAGCTGCCAGCATGTTTTACAGAATCAGAGAAGTATTCAAATAAAAACAGAAAAAAACGCAAGCATGTTTCCAAGTCTGTTTTATTCTGTATATCTGTAACACAGCAAAAGAGGTCAAAAATGAGCATTGATCTATTCTTTTACTTTTCCCTACTCATTTTTTATTCCAGTGTTGAGGTTTGTCTGAAAGAAGAGCATAAAAAAGTAGCTAGGTCATGACAACTACAAGCTATTAGACTTTATGATAAGCTTTAATACTTATGGTCAATATTGTTTTAACATGCTAGCTAATTTTTCTTCTCCTCACCCTTCATATCCCACTTAAAGAAAAAATCTAGCATGTTAAAACAATATTTATATAATACTTGTTATGACCTAGCTACAGTATATACAGTACCAATCAAAAGTTTGGACACACTTTTAATTCAGTGGTTTTTCATGATGTAAACATGTTCTGCATTGTATATTAATACTAAACTCATCCAAACTATGAAGAAATACATATGGAATTATTTAGTAAACAAAAAGTGTTAAACAAACCAGAATATATTTCAGATTTTAGATTCTTCAAAGTAGACACCTCTTGCTTAGATGACAGCTTTGCACATCTTGGCATTTTCTCAGTCAGCTTT
>JAOVVH010000004.1:19204890-19218377 GCA_028566435.1 Scorpiodoras heckelii
GCTGGTCCAATTTAGCCATGAAACCTCCCACACTAAAATGACAGGTGTTTCAGTTTCATTGTCCAACCCCTGTACTTCCCTGTAGTCTGTTGTGGCTCAAGACTGTGCGGGTATGCCTCTTTGAAATTCTGTCAAATGTATTCACCCCATTCAAGCCTGCCAGTTAGAAAATATCTTTGTGAGTTGTATTTTCTCTAAACTGACTGTGAATTTCAGGTTTATTCTAATATGTATATAGTAGTGATGGGAATGAGACTACAGCTTTCAAGGCCAAGACCAAGACCTTAAATGGTCAAGTCTGAGTCAAGACCAAGACTTTGGTATTTTGGGGAGGTCAAAAAAACAGCCTCGAGGTCTCCCTCTAAAATTAGGAGTCCAACCCATGCCATTCTAGACTGAGACTGATTCAAGATCGAGTATAGATTTGCTTTCAATTCCAAGATGAAACTGAATAAGTGAAAAGGTCATCTTGAGACTAAGACTAGACTCACTTGTAGCAAGACTGGCCTTATCTCCACAACCCCCAAACTAAACTCCCCACTATCTCTGTTCTAAGGATGACCCCTCCAGGCTGTCTATAACCCCACCAGGGTAAGAAAACAAAAAGAATTTAATGATCCTACGATATCGCCAACCAGGATCCATGGGAACTTTTGACAAAATGAGTCACCCCTTCCTGATAAAATTTCTTTGTTCAGAACCAGCCAAACCTTGAATAAATGTGGTAAAGTTTCACTGAATGTTAACAGAGGATGTTATTCTGTGTGTCCATTAGACGTTTTTCTTTGGCACCGTTCTGTTATTTCCTTTCTTTTATGTTTCTTTACCAGTGTATATTCTTTTCATTATATCAGTTCTCATTATATACTGTGGCCTCATCACAATCAGAGTATTAGAAATGATCACAGTATTAATTACCCAGAATTAACTAAATTGCTGTCTTTCATAGTCCTTCATTCTATTGGATAGAAAAAGTAATGTAATAATGTATGTTTATTAAGTATTATGTGTTAAGATTCCTTTTCATTTGTTTTTCTTTGTATGTTAAGCCTGTTTACGTTTAACAGTCAATTTTTACTGACACTAATCTTGCTAGTGAATCATATAAAGATCTATCTATCTATCTATCTATCTATCTATCTATCTATCTATCTATCTATCTATCTATCTATCTATCTATCTATCTGTGTATGTGTTGTTATATTCTTCTTCCTTTTTTTAAGTATAAATAGAACTTCAAACACATGTAAAAGAACACCCCTGTATCAAACTGGAATTTTTATGATGGGTAAGAGAACAAAGAATGGTACATGATCCCCATCCTAAATTTGAACACAGAGGGCAACAAAGAGTCTTGTTGGATGAACCCGAGACCCCGCCCTGAACTCCTCCCATTGGACAGTAAAATACAGAGCTCCTATGCCAAACCAAAGCAATTAAGTTTGGGAAACTGCCAGCAAGAAGCCAGAAAGAGCAATTTTGCTGTTGTCAGTCCTTGTCTTTGTCCGCGTTAAATCCAAGCTCTGGAAGAAATGAAGCTTCTTCAAGAACAGCCAGGAATTCACCCAGATTTGAACTTGAACCCCTCTAGATCTCAGTTTTACTTGTTGTCCTCTGATTATCTATATGCTCATGCATCCAAAGTGTTGTACACCACTTCACTAAGTTACCAGCATGTTTTGTTTTAATGTTTCTTTGATAAAGATTAGAAGCCTTTACTGGTGACCATCAGCAATTCTTTGCAAAATTGATACGTGACCTTATTACACAGAATCTGGTGCAGTCATAAGCTGAATCATCCACATGAATCTGCACTATTGCCATTCAAGGGCATTTGACTCCATGGGACAGTGTGAAGTAACTCCAAAGCTCCCTTCCTCCAGTTGACCGTACCTGTGCTGCAGGAAGGTTCCCAAAGTAACCTGCTTAAAGAGAGGCCATGTAAACCGTTGCTGCTTTATGAAAAAGGGACGTGTGAAAGGGGCTGAGCAGTCCAGTCAGACTGCACTGCTTAACTTAAGAAATAAAAAGTGGTAAAGAGTAGGTATGTGAGTTACCATAGCCCTCCTGTCAGCTCAAAACAGTCTATAATAAAAATAATAGACATAAATAAGTTATAGTAGAGGGTGGCACGGTGGCGCAGTGGGTAGTGCTGTCGCCTCACAGCAAGAAGGTCCCAGGATCAATCCCTGGGTGGAGCAGTCTGGGTCCTTTCTGTGTGGAGTCTGTATGTCCTCCCCGTGTCTGTCTGTGTTTCCTCCGGGTACTCCGGTTTCCTCCCACAGTCCAAAGACATGCATATTAGGTTAATTGGTGTTTCTAAAGTGCTCCGTGTGAGTGTGTGTGCCCTATAATGCATTGGTGCCCTGTCTATTGTTGATCCTGCCTTGCGCCCTATGCCGCCGGCTAGGCACCGGCTCTCCTGTGACCCTGGGGACAGGAATAAGCGGTTAAGAAGATGAATGAATGAATGAAGTTATAACAGAAATGTTCAGAACAGTGTGGTGTGTGGGTTTTGGGCTGGGGCATACAATTTATTTATATTTACATGAATCAGGCATAACATTATGACCACCTGTCTAATATTATGTAGGGCCCAATTTGGCTGCCAAAACAGCCCTGACCCCTCAAGGCATGGACTCCACTAGAACTCTGAAAGTGTGCTGTACTATCTCACACCAAGATGTTAGCAGCAGATCCTTTCCTCCATGGATTGGACTTGTTTGTCCAGCACATCCCACAGATGCTCGAATGGATTGAAATCTGGGGAATTTGGAGGCCAAGACAACACCTCAAACTCATTGTTGTGTACCGTTCCTGAACAATTTTTGCTTTGTGGGAGGGTGCATTATCCTGCTGAAAGAGGCCTGCTGCCATCAGGGAATACCGTTTCCATGAAAGGGTGTAAATGGTCTGCAACAATGCTTAGGTAGGTGGTACGTGTCAAAGTAGCATCCACATGGATGACAGGATCCAAGGTTTCCCAGCAGAACATTGCCCAAAGCATCACACTGCCTCCGTCGGCTTTCCTTCTTACCATAGTGCATCCTGGTGCCATGTGTTCCCCAGGTAAGCGATGCACACACACCCGGCCATCCACGTGACGTATAAGAAAACATGATTCATCAAGCCAGGCCACCTTCTTACATTGCTCCTTGGTCCAGTTCTGATGCTCACATGCCCATTATTGGCGCTCTCAGCGGTGGACAGGGTCACCCTGACTGGGATGTGACTATACAGCCCCATACGCAACAAAATGTGATGCACTGCATATTCTGACACCTTTCTGTCAGAACCAGCAGTAACTTTTTCAGCAATTTAAGGTACAGTAGCTCGTCTGTTGGATCAGACCACACGGGCCAGCGTTCACTTCCCACGTGCATCAGTGAACCTTGGCCACCCATGAACCTGTCACCGGTTCACCACTGTTTCTTCCTTGAACCACTTTTGATAGATGCTGACCAGTGCAGACCGGGAACACCCCACAAGAACTGCAGTTTTGGAGATGCTCTGACCGAGTCGTCTAGCTGCCACAATTTGGCCCTTGTAAAACTCGCTCAAATCTTTACGCTTGCCCATTTTTCCTGCTTCTAACACATCAACTTTGAGGACAAAATGTTCACTTGCTGCCTAAGAGTTGCCATGATGAAGAGATAATCAGTGTTGTTCATGTCACCTGTCAGTGGTCATAATGTTACGCCTGATTGGTGTATATCGCAAGTATGTATTGGTGAAAATATTTTGCTTGTTATTATAAAATATACCACTTAAAGTTCATTTGAACATCTGTGAAACATAATACAAAATAATTTCATACCAGTATAGCTTTCTTCTATACTTTTTTCCAAAAGGTATGCAGGCATTTGTAAATAGCCATTTTACACACATACATACACACACACACACACACACACACACACACACACACACACACACACAGACACACACACACACATGTTCATCTAACTTCTTGGGCCCAATCATTGGCATAATTATTAATGAATCTAATGTAGCACACAAACACCATGAGTGATTCTGTTAAATGGCAAACAGCTTTGGAACTAACTGCGCTAAACTGAGCCACTTGGAATACCTAAATATTACCAGGTGGCGGCGGCTACAGAAGGCGAACCTTTTTTTTTGTAACGAATCCAGGATTAGGCTCAATCTCTGTCTGTTTAATGTCAAGAGCTGAAAAAGTCAAGAACATAAATGTTCAGTCGAAGGGATAAATGATGATAATCTCAAGTTCCTCCATATGTACACTTTGGCACTTGATTAATTTGCCTTGCTGTTCTTGGAAATAATTTCTGATTGAAAATGACAGGCAGTGACTTTCATACAAAACTTTCAAGGAAATCTCTAAGGGACTGGTTTTGTTACTGGAATACAAATGGGTACATTCTTAGAAGAGGTTCTTTAAGAGTTATTTTCTGTTGTGGATAGATAAGTCTTTATAACTCCTCCATTTGGCTATACTTTTCTTTCAACCTTAGTGATAGTGTAACAGTGCTAATCTTCCATCTAATCTTCCATCTAAAGCTTAAAGGTTCTACATAGAACCATATAACAGAGGCTTTTCCAAGCAGTTCATCTCTAGAAAGCTACAGAGCCATATTTTATAAACTCATTAATTAAACAGAAAAGTCATTTGATCAAAAAACAAATTAATAATTGAGTGTTTTTGTGACATGCATCTTCTCTATATTAGCCATCTAACCTGACCCTCTTTTGAATATTAATGCCTTAGTGATATTACTAGCCTGAAAAATTATATAATGATATTCATATATGCATAATCTCTGTCACTGACAAATGCAGTATGCTGGCAAGGAAACCTAATAAAAAAATAATTGCCTACAAATGATTTGAATACTAATATTCAATCAGATGTACACACACACACACCAAGCTTTCTACAAATAGAACAGTGTTTTTCTCCTTGCTGTGACTTTTCTCTGAGCTCCTAAGCCACACCTTTAGATAGTTTCCCACAGAGCCAGGGGAATTTAGAGATACGAATTTGGGCTTGATGGAAAGATAAGTGCAACCAGAACCACATGAGAGTGTTATGTTTTAGTAATATTGCATCAATTCTGGATGAACATGGTGCATCAAAGTCACCTCAGATGAGACTTCTGGCTTAAGACCTCTTATCTACTTCCATCATGACTCTCTTGCGATGTGCTTTTGGAGTTCATTACTTCATGACATTTATAGACAGAAACATTGCAGTGTTCTGTTAAATCGAGTTAAAGGAAGCACTTTTTTTGTCTAAGTGACAGACAGTCATAATCAGAAGCTAATCAAAATTTTGTGGAGTGCTTTTAATTAAATTAGTAATGGGTGAATGGAGGACATGCACAGAAATGCTACCAGTTGTCTCTATCTCTGTGCAGAATTTTCAGGAAATAGGCAATTACTGCCATTTCAGCAAGCTTTTACTTTGTTTCCCCCTGGTGTGTTTTGTATAGAGCTTTTAACCATCTTAACAGTTGACTTGGTGCCCGGCATAGTGAGAGGCAGGACACAAGCGCCTACAGTCAAAGGCTTATGAGACGGCATGCAGTAGTCCATCATTCTATCGTGTCCCCCATGACTGATCGACATCAGTATCACTCATGGATTTTGAGTGAAAGCTAAGCTAAACCATCAAGTATTGCAGCAGGGATGTTGGCTCAAGTCAGAAAACTCGGGGCAAAAGAAGTGGCCAGACAGACATAATGACTGTCATGTACACTTTACATCAAAATTAAAAAACAAGCACTTAGTCTGTGTTTTTGGACTAATTAACGCCAGTAATGCTTGCAAAACTAAGTCAGGACTGTAAATAAAATCTGTGTGTAATTAGCAGTAACTAAACTCATTATAAAATTCCAGTAAATTATAGAAACTATGCGTGCACATGCTCTGTGTTGACCAGCAGCAGAGTAAACAAGATGTTTACAGCTCAACTGGAGACTTTGACTGTCACACTTACTTCTTTTTTTTTTTGCATGCAAAACCCAGCAGTCTTTGATATGCTTTTTGTCTGAAACGTGCCCTGTTATTTAATGTGTTGCTTTCGTTACTGACATACAACCATTTTTGTGTAACATTTAATTTTTGGTTGGAAAAGTAACATTTGGAAACATAAAATCTTTTTGTACTGACTCAATAATGCAGAACTCAGAAAAACCCCATCTATTACAAAAGCTGTACCTAAAAAAATAGGGCGCCTAAGACTTTCCCACAGTACCGTATTAAGAGATACAATACTTTTGTTGATCTTAAAGGTGAAGACACAATGCTTTCCAACAGACATTTTAATCTTCCAACTTGATAGCTCTTGTGATAGATGGAATGTATTGGCCGGCCATAGTAGCATCAATTTCTCAAGTCTATTAAAAAAAAAAAAACATTTGGGCTTTCCAAGGATCCATGGTCATAATACAATCAAAGTACAGACAGGGTCATGAAAGGTATAGCCATAATCATAAACAAGGTGCATATAAATAGACAACCTAATCAAGGGCAACTTAGAACAGGTGTACACATTTGGGAAATAATCCAAATAAGGCAAATTAAAAGCATGTCAAACATATAAGCATACACAGTACTCACAGCTGTGGGAAAGGACACAGTAAACTTGCTTAAAAATGCTGAAAGATTGATTGATTCAGAATACTTATGTTAAATATTAATGTACTGTTTTTTTTGTTTGTTTTTGCTATTTTATATTGATTTTGCTATATGTTTGGAATTCAGTTAATATCTTATAATTCTAAGCTAAAGCTGCAGTAGGCACAGGCTCACTAAAACTGGACAGGGAGAGTCAGAATGGGGTGCCAGCAGCATGAATGTATGAACCCAATCTGCCATGTGTCAACAGTCCAGGCTAGTAGAGGTAGTGTAATGGTGTGGAATGTGTTCTTGGCACATTTTTCGCCCATTAATACCAATCAATCTTTACTTGAATGCCACAACCTATTTCAGTATGGTTGCTGACCATGTGTATCCCTTCATGGCCACAATTCACAGCATGAAAGTGCACATGAAAAATCTGCAGGAATTGTACAATTAAGTCATATCAACATGGACCAGAATGTCAAAGGAATATTTCCAACATCTTGTAGAATCCATGCCATGAAGAACTGAGACTCTTTTGAGAGCCCTACCCAGTATTAGTATAGTTTTTCAAATAAAGTGCTCAGTGTGTATTGTTATTATTTTAACATTTCTAATCTGACCTGGATACCACTCTTGCCTTCTTCATCTTAGTATTGATTTATTTGTTTTTGTTTGCCTGGTTGGTTGGTTGGTAATTTGCAATTTCTTTTGAATCAGCATTGTATTGTTCTGCCCATACTGTATAATATTGGCTGCATTTGGGCTGAGTTTATTAGAAATAGTATGCAAAATGTGTCAAAATTCTAACATTGGGCCTCTTATTACTGGGCTTATTCTCAGACATGTAAAATCTCTCATGAATCAATTTCTCTTCGTTATCTTCTGTCATGAGGCCTATGGATATACCATGTCGAGAGGTGGATGGCTTCTCACTATCTATGTCCATGACCTGCTGAGGACTAGATGATTTTTCACTGCTTGCTCTCACATTGATGATTAAGCTCATCAGAAACTGCTTGCTCAAACTCAACGTTATCCTTTCTTTCTAACTTTTTATTTTCTTGTTTTTTGAAAAATACACTTTACAGCTGGAAATATTTTTACAACTTCTTTATTTTCACTATTTCTCCTAGCCTTATGTTGTGCAATGCCTGGTTTCAATCATTTGGCAATTTTTCACTAGACAGAGGATTTGCTCATTGTGAGAGAAAATGAGACAGTTTACACAATTTTTTGTGTAAGTTTTACAAGTCTTAGTTTTGTCCCCATATCTCAATGCAGGGGCGGAGCTACAGGGGGGCGGGCGGGGCTGTTGCCCCCGGGCCCAGGGCCCTCCCCCAGCCGTGCGAGGGCACCTCCAGTGCTGCTGTGGGCCCCCCCGTTACCGTTTATATGATTAACATGTGCCTTTCTGGAACTTGCGCAGATGGTTATTTAAAAGCCAACCATATATATGATTGCTGATAATTATTATTCTTATATATCTCTTAATTTTGCTATACAGCCTTATCATGGTTGGAAATTTTTAAATAAAAAAAAAAAAATCTTTATAATCCCTAAACAAACGTAAAATATAACGAATAGCAATGTTTCGAAGTCAATCGAAGCTGTTCGTTTTGTATTTAATTGGCTTCCATTTAAGGAACTTGCTAAAAACTGCAATGCATGATGGGGTGGATCTAAAGGGCGTCTAACATCTTCAACCGCCTGATGACGTACAAGACACGACACAGAAGGTGCAAGTCTGGTCACGCTTGTTTGTTGTATATATGAATTCAACATGTTTAATAGTAAAAGTGGAGCACAAAAGAGGCAGGAAAGGAAAAAAAGAGCAGGCAAATGTTAAATATGCAAGAGGTAAGAGCCTGTCTGATTTAATAAGACAATTCACCGTGTTTTTTGCAAAAAAAAAAGTTGATTAGATGGGCAGGCAGCTGGCGGTGGAATATTGGTCTGAAGCACGTTGTTTTGGACGTAACCTATTTAAACAAATCTCGTCCTGTCTGAAACAGCATAGAAAAACGCAACAAAACTTTACATTTGTTGACCAGAGACAGTCGAATTCTCTCGTTAATTTTTGTTTTTTGAATTGTTGCACCCCCCGGGGGAACCCGATCAGTGTTTTGCCCCGGGGCCTTTTGTGTAGTTGTTCCGCCACTGTCTCAATAATTCGGTCGCCTGTCAATTCCTACCACTCAGAGGAAAGCACTATGTCCCCTCTTCCACATACATGAATTCATAAATGCCTACAATTGGGTAGTGTGTCAATTTCCAAGGGAAAGAGAGAGTATTCCACCACTCCCACAAAGAGAACCCAGTCATTTTTTCCCTATTGTCTCCCAGCCATGGATGGCTGTGACATCACTGAGATTCAAATTGGGATTCAGGATCTCCTGACAATTTGGCTAATGCTTTAGTCTCAAAGTTTTTGATGGTTAACACAATATTATTTATGGTGTACCCCAAGGCTATGTAATAGGCCCACCTTTATTTTTTATTGTACATTTACTATTACAACACACTAATAAAGAGCTAAATGAAAAAAAATCTGTATTATTGTTTAAAAAAAGCAAAGAGAACAACATCTTTAAATAGGCTAGGAAAACTATCCTAAACAAAATATCATAAATACAGCTTATTTATTTGAGAAACAAGCCAAGTTTTGTGTGTTTCTTGCTTTTCTTTATATGAAAGATGCTAAGAAACGAATCCAACCTTTTGTCTTTTCATGTCTAGATTACAGCAATGCACTATTTACTGGATTACAATAACCTCAGTAGACACATTGTTCAAAATTCTACATTCTGTATTACCTAATTTAAATCTTTTACTAGCTCCCTCAAATGAAAAGGGAATGATTGATAGCTCATACCTCTAAGCAGATGAGATTCACTGATGTACTGATACTATGTTAAAAGTCTGGTCCTGTAGTTCAAAGTCACCAAGCTGCTAAGCAGCTGGGTCTTGTAGAAAATTGCATGGCTTTTACACAAAGTCATATAAAATGGTATGAAGGATATGGTTAGAGCTAGAGGCAAGGTTAGCATTAATAGCATTTCTTATAACACCTTTCATGAAAGCGAATGAAGATCATATCACACTTGTTGTCTTGAATTTGTACTTATTTCAGGTTGACTATGGACATGGCATCTGACTGATACAAGCGATATTTCTCAGGAAGTTTACCTCAGTTTGTTCGAATACAGAAATCTCCTACTTTAAAAGATGGGGGCAGCTTGCCTTCATTCATTCATTCATCTTTAGTAACTGCTTAATCTTGGTTGGGGTTGTGATGGACCAGAACTTTGGGAGTGAGGTGGGACACCATACATGCACCATACATGCACATATTCACTCACACAGCCACATATTCACACCTACAGAATGAGCAATTTAGCATGACCAGTCCACTTATCTGCATGTGTATGGACAGTGGGAGGTCAACCATCAGGAAACACACACAGGCACACCCCCTAGATATGTAAGAGGGCTGGAGGGTTGTGATTTTTATTATTATTATGTAAATTTATTCATGCTTAATTCTAGCTGCATGATCATGAAATTGCAGGGTTTTTTTTATTTTTTTATCTGCGCCCACTGCTTGTCAAGAATTTGTTGAGATTAATGTCTGACAGTTTTCATAAAATTCTAGAATAAACAATATTATCATAAGACAAAGCGAAGTTAAATAGATAATCAACTCTTGTACTGATTTGCTACAGAAGTTTGCTATCTATCTAACATTCGTTCTAAATAGTTATGAGAACCATATTTGTTCTCTCTTCATCAAGTTATGCTTTTAAGTCACCTTTATCTCACCAGGGGTTTGAAGAAGAGGAAGTTAATGACATGATTTTTTAGATAAGGCCCAGTGTGTCAAGGACCCTTACCTAAACCTAACCCATTTACAGATAAAGAATGGTCTCATTTTTTTCTGCTCAGGTGTGTGCAGCCAGTTAAACCAGCGAACCAGCAAAAAAATCAATGTGTGGCTCAGAGCTGTTAGGAGAAAGGACCAAAGCATCTTATTTTTGCCCTACAAAAGTTCAAATAATAGTTCCACAGCTTTAAACTTCAGTTGTACCCAAGTCCTTCAAGGTTATGGGAGACATCTGCCATTGATTGTCATAGTCTGTGTGCTTCCCCAGAAGTGAGTATTTCTGGGTGATCATAGCAGACATTTGTGTCTGTTTATTTAAACATGAGATATGTGAAATTTAGAAACACCTCAAGAGCTGTCTGAGCATCATATTTTAATTGTTTGTTAGTTTTATATCTCATTGTTTTTTTTTTGTGAAACTTTGATGGTTATGGATGTAATGTAATTTTGCAGACAATGCTTCAGCAAGTGAATATACATATTCTGAGATCTATACCGATCAGCCATAACATTAAAACCACCTCCGTGTATCTGCACACTTTGTCCATTTCAGCTCCACTGATCATACAGGTGCACTGTGCAGTTCTGCAGATACAGACTGTAGTCCATCTGTTTCTCTGCATACTTTGGTAACTCCATTTTATGCTGTTCTTCAGTGGTCATGACCACCACAGATCAGGTACTATTTGGGTGGTGGATCATTCTCAGCACTGGTGATTGTGTGTGTTGTGCTGGTAGGATTGGATCAGACACAGCAGTGCTGCAGGAGTTTTTAAACCCCTCAGTGTCACTGCTGGACTGAAAATAGTCCACCAACCAAAAGTATCCAGCCAACAGAGACCTGTGGGTAGCGTCCCGTGACCACTGATGAAGGACTAGAGGATGACTAACACAAACTCTGCAGCAACAGATGAGCTACTCTCTCTGACTTTACATCTACAAGGTGGAGCAACTACTTAGGTATGTCTAATAGAGGGAACAGTGAGTGGACACAGTGTTTAAAAAAAGTGTTCAGTCCAGCGGTGACACTGGGGGGTTTAAAAACTCCCGCAGCACTGCTGTGTCTGATCCAAACCTACCAGCACAACACACACTAACACACCACCACCACGTAATGTGACAATCATCCACTACCCAAATAGTACCTGATCTATGGTGGTCCTGTGGTGGTCCTGACCATTGAAGAACAAGGTAAAATGGGCTAACAAAGTATGCAGAGAAACAGATGTACTACAGTCTGTATCTGTAGAACTGCACAGTGCACCTGCATAGTCAGTGGAGCTGATAAAATGGACAAAGAGTGTAGACACGAGGAGGTGGTTTTAATGCTATGGCTGATAGGTGTATGTTATATATTCTATTCAGTAGAGGTCCTCGACATCAAAGGACACGTAACTATATTGTAATGACTAGTATTCGCAGGTGAACCTACTGTAAAATGTCTTTTCATTAAGTTGTATTTAAAGAATGTATAATCTGCTCTGCTTCTCTGTGTTGCAGGAACATACTCTATGGACTGAATAGAAAAACACAAGGCTTTCCCATCTTGAAGGCCTCTGCAGAAGAGTCCAAACACAGCAGCATGAATCAGTCTTTGTCGTGGGTGTTCAACTCCATCTGCTCGGCTGAAAAGCTCATCCAAAGTGGCCTTGAGCTCTTTGAGAATGACCCAGAAAGCTCACATTGAAACAATCACAACAAAATGTTGCCATTGAAGCTCTGAACCAAACTTATTCAGGCATAAAAACAGAACAACTTCTTGATAATGGAGTATGAGGAAGAGACTTGGTTATTATTTGTGGTACATGGGACTGAAATCTGTACTTCCAAAGGAATTTGAAGCTACTTGTGATTTGGAGTGCTTTCATGTCCTTTTTATGGGTCCAAATATGTTTCCTACCTGTATAATGACAGATGAGCAAAAATTTTAATGAAAACTGGTGAACCTGCAGAGAAGGTAAAGCTGTAACCTAAAGGATAAAATAAAGCACTCCAAGATGATGCAGAATAGAATTTTTTTTTTTCAAGAGTTTACTGATTTTATTTTCATTTCCTGGCAAGTAATTTTATAAAATAGTGTAATTTTGCCCTCAGGGTAACTAAGCATTTTTCAACTCAGGACAGGTGGAAGAAGAAATCTTGTTTGAATACATTTATGTTAATTAATATTTAGATTTAATTATCTATATATTACACAGGTAATTCAGTTGTATGGGGTCTTTAGGCATGCATTTCAAGGATGCTAGGGTCAGAACAGGGGTTGACTGGCTACTGGGAAATTTTCCAGTTTTTTGTGTTTCCATTTTTTCTGATGCACACTCTCTTGCCTTACTTAAGATTTGTGCTGTGTAAGAATTACAGTTTTTGTTTTTATTGTTTGTCTTTCAGATGATTTACTAAGCTGCTAAACACTGGAAATTCTTTCTACTGCGATATGACTAGCTAGCAAAATTGGTCTAGTGAGACCATCCTCAGAAACCACAATGAACAACCAACCTTAATATTTGCTAGGAAGGCTAAGTTTGCTACTCTATGGCTTCTACTGGTAACATAATACATAACTGTATATTTATTGTATAATATACACTGAAGTACTAGAAAAACTGCCCATGCAAAATACATAGCAACGACACCTATGCACATAATTGGTTGCATCCACCAGTGCATAAATAAAGTGATAGAATCAGCGATCTATGGAAAAGCAAACTATGGAAGCTTCTAGTGCTGTTTCCACTGTGAGAACGGCAAGTTATCACGACTTGGAGGTTGAAGGACAGTTTGGATGAGCATTTCAAGGGTGTACCGTGACTACAAGAATTCTAGCAAAAACCTTGAACTACAACAGCAGTGTGGCCGTAAAAAGACTCTGGGTGAACGTGACCAGCGTCAGCTGACAAGAAGCGTTTCATATGATAGGTGTGCAACACTGCCTCGAGTAACATCAGAATTCAATGCTGGGGCCTCAACAAACATCAGCATGAGGACTGTGCAATGTTCC
>JAOVVH010000004.1:19294908-19309403 GCA_028566435.1 Scorpiodoras heckelii
AGAACATGCAAACTCCACACAGAACGGCCCGGACCAGGAATCGAACCCGGATCATCTTGCTGTGAGGCGACAGTGCTGACCACTAAACTACCGTGCCGCCTAACGCAGATTATAAATTAGTTTAAATTGCGCAAAACAGCAGTGCCGCAGTGAAGACAAGCATTCCCAAATTGACCGTTACTTCTTTTAGGCTGTATTTTGATATTTGTCATTGGGAAACAGTAGTATCAGTTATTGGTTGTTTGGAGCAATGGTGATCAGTGATTGGTCATTGGGAAACAACGAGTAGTGATTGTTGGTAATGGTGGCTCATACAAATACAACTCAGTAAGGCTTTATACACTGGTGATGAGTCGATTAAACCTGCTCTCTAAACAAGTACAACCAGCAGCAGTGCTTTAAGCAAGACAGTTGTATGGAGTACAAAACAGTTGCTAGAGTATACTCAAAAAGTCACAACATTTCTTGTTAGGCTCTTTTTAAATAAAGTAACTAAAGGTGTATAAAAATGCTAGTTGGCATCACAGATACTTACAGTAATCACACCTTATTATATAAGATTTCTAAAGGTAAATAAAAAAAAAACTGCTAAGAGAAGTATAATAGCCTTTTGATGGTTGGCAGTTTTGTATGTTTGTCTAAAATGCCATAGCAGGCACTAGGGAGCAGCTGCAATTCCAAAGGCTCTTACCTTTCTTACTTGTAAAAGCCTGTGTAAGCTGTTGTAATGTACCCACTATAATTCCTTGGTGCTGTTTTATATTTACTCATGACTTTATTTTGTTTCACCACTATGTTCATTTTAAAATATCAGATATCGAAAAACACATTAGACTTCTTTCCCCCAGATTTGTTAATAATGGCTGTAGGACACTTTATGAGAATATTTCACAGTACACTCAGAGTATAATTGTTGTGATTTGTAGATGATGGATGGAAATCTTTAATGTTGTAATATTTTTTTGTACACTTTCTTTATTTGCTCAGGTGGAATTGTCAACGTGATGCCATTCTTATTTTCTGAGATTTACCCCAACAAAACACAGGTAACTTGTTTAATAATATTAACTCTGTGTCATACTTCATAGTGAGATCATGGAATAAAATTTCACATTTTTATTTTTTTTCTACAGGTCTTATGGTTTAGAAGAGCTGTACTGGGAGGACTTGCTACATGCACAATCCTAAATATATTATGGTAAGCATCGTTTTGTTAATGAATTAACCCCCTTAAAGCACCAGGACCTGTTGGCAATTCTAGACTTCCCATTCCTCACATACCTTTTGATATTAAGTTCATAATAATAACTGAATAACTCATAATTATTCAGAATGAACAGATATTGTGTTCTAAACAAAGACAATTATAGACACATTATACTTTTTAAGTAAGAAAATTCACAGGAAAGGATGCAAAAATGTAACACAAGCAGGACGCTTTTCATTTAATGTGGATGAGCAATCGGATATGAAGGTCATGGGTTTTGGTCATGATCATGGGTTCACATTAATGTGAACTTGTCACTGTGTAATGCAGTTACAACAGGGTGTCAAACACACTGCCCAAAGGCAGGTTCCAGCATGATAAAGGATATAATCTGGGCCATCAAATACCTTCTTAATCCATGCTCAAAACTAAGGTTGTTTTGTGGACCATAATCTCTGATATTTCATTTCACTAGCAAGCTGAAATTTTGACCATGTAATTATGTCCCAAAAGAACTAAAAGTGGGGTTTCAAAGCAATGGGTGTGCATTCTTAGGTAATCACAAATTTTATTTCATTTTTGATCCACAAGTCCCCCCACACACACACACACTTATTATTATGAGCTAGGTTGTGTAGATTCATGACATACAATCTCAAACAAGTCTCAATTCCAAGTTTAAGATGAGAAAATGTGGAAACGAGAGTTTGAATACTTATCAAGCTAATATGCTGTATATAGTATATGATATGGTATTTGTGGTATAATTTGGATTTTTATATTTTTTGTAATGAATTACAGCCTGTCCCACTTGTGCCTTTCATGTAGATTTCAGATAAATGGAAATAAATGAACACATTTCAGAGGAAGTGTTATGAAATGTGTTATTGGCCATTAAAATGATTTACACTTAAATGAATTATCTTTTACCTGAACTTTGCAGCGCATATTCATTTATCCTTAGTAATTGCCTGGTCAGTTTCACAGTAGTTCAAATTAGGTTAGTATTTAGTTTATATGTTGCGAAATAGAACCAGCTAGATTTGCCCAAGGCAGTTGTGTCTCACTGGTTAAAGCTCTAGGTTACTTGGTCGGGGTTCAAGCCCTAGCATTGCCAAGCTGTCAGTGTTGGCCCTTAGATAAGGCTCGTACCCCAACATGCCCTACAGTGTGGTGTTGTACATTGGCTGGCCCTGTGCTCTGACCCCAGCTTCCTAACAACCTGGGATATGAAAGGAAAAAATTCACTGTACTGTGTTTACACTGAATCATTAGTAATGAAAAAAAAAAACAAATAAATGATGGGAAAATTGCTTTTGGTTTAGACCACACCCACTTGAGGTTTAAATCTGAATACATATGCAGAAACAGATACAGAAAATGACATTGCGTTACACTGCTAGTGTTCATGTTTGACACACAGTCAAGACTTTGATGTCATCAGCATCCAGCTTGTGCCATCTCACTCACTCTAGCATGTTACAAAAATCAGTCCAATCTGCTGCTCTATCTAATCAATTGTTACGAAGCTATTGAGTTAGCAATCAACAGTGTTACTCTAGAGAGCCAAAGCAATTACATAGGAGCAAATGAAATAAAAGAAGAGTGGGTCCAGGTAATGAGAGAATGTCCAGGCCATAGCAGTTTTTTAGCCATTCTTAAGATACTTCAGATACTTTAGTTAAAAGTTATGCATCTCTCCATTTCATCCTGGAGGAATTGGTTGTTGCTTCCTGTCTCGTACCAATAAATGGCTTCTAGCTGGCACTCTCATTTTTCTTCTTTCTGCTCACCTGTGGCTAAGAACAAAATATTAGCACCTGTTTGCTCTGGTGTATTTCATCAGTCTGATATATTAGGTTCATGGTTATTAGAGCATCCAATTCAGCAGGCACTAGAATGAGTTACATCTCTACAGAGCATTATTTGCTTTACTGCTGCATGTAATCCAAACGTATTTACTCTCACTTCAACCAGCACGGCCGTTTGATTTAACTCTACACCCTGTCATCCACTGCACTTTATTGAACTCTACTCACAATCATTTTCTAGCCAGCCCTTCTAATATGCCCATATTGTAACTCTGCAACAATGTAGTTTTATATTCGCTGTCAGCCACCTTTGTTTCCTTCAACAAGCTGCAACATTCATCCCGGCTCATTTGCATCTCACAAATAGGTTGCATATGGTCTTTTAGTGTTGAAGGAAGTTAATTGGAATAGCAGGAGACGTGCTTTCAGAGCGATCACCACACACCACAAATCAGCACATTAAGCTGCAGTGTTTCCCTCTCAACAAATCTACACACTGGCTTATAATTAATACACAGGAAAGTGTGTGTGGGGCCCTTCTTTTAACCCGCTTTGTTTATTTGGTGTGAATGCTAAAGCTAATTTTGTATTTTTCCACATGGAATGTTCAGTTTGAACAATACATTCATAAATTTCATTTGACACACAAAAACGTGTTCAGTAGAAGATTCTGCCAAAACTGCACAAAAATCTTAGCGAGTAAAATATCTTGTATTAGTCTATTTATACTGTATTTACTATTATTCGATTGCACTAAACAAAAATATATACATACAGTATGTATTCCCTCAACCTTGAGTAAAACCCCAGCTCCAGCTGAATTAAAACAGCCCCAAAGCATAATGCTGCCATCACCATGCTACACTGTTGGTATGGTGTTATTATGATGATGTGCAGTATAGTTTTCATGCCAAAAATACCTTTTGGAATTATGGCCAAAAAGTACAACCTTGGTCTCATCAGACCATAATAGATTTTCCTACATGCTTTTGGCAGACTTGATGTAGGTGTTTGTAAAATGCAGCCAGGCTTGGATACTTTTCTTTGTCAGAAAAGACTTCCGTCTTTCCTCCCTACCCCATAACCCAGACATTCAGAATACAGGATATTGATGCCACATGTAGTACACAACCAGTTTATACCAAAATCAAGCTTAATGTTGCTGTAGGCAGGATCCTGGACCAGTTTTCTTCTTTTGTTTTCATCAATTTTGGAGGGACGTCCAGTTCTTGGTAATGTCAATATTGTCCATATTTTATCCACTTGTTAATGACCGTCTTCTCTGTGTTGCATGGTATATCTAATGCCTTGGAAAATGATTTTATACCCTTCTCTTGACTGATACCTTTCAACAACGAGATCCCTTTTATGTTTTATAAGCTCTTTGAGAACCAGGGGTTTTGCTCTAAGATGCAACTAATTACATGTCAGGAAAATGCTACTATAACAGCTAAACGTAATGTGGGGTTAATCAGAGTCACTTTAATTGATGGCTGGTGAGTCCTGACTACTATTTAACACGAGTATGCGTGTGATTGGTTAATTCTGAACAAAGCTGCGTTACCAATTATAAGAGGGTGTACACACTTATGCAACCCCATTATTTTAGATGTTTTTTTCCCCCTCTAAATGATTTCAATTTGTTTGTCAGTCAAATTGCACAGACTATAGGTCACATTAAAGGTGGAAAAATATCAGAAATTACTTATCTTGGTCCAAAAGCCTTTTTATATCCACAGTACAGTATATATATATATATGATTAATAAATTCCTAGAAATTTTTACAAATATCAACCTTTAAATTTTCTTACTCTACTGACAGATGATTTTGCTTCTTTCTAGCAATAAGTGCTTAAAATTATAAAAAAGTATCTGCCAAATTATTAGAAAATAAATTGGTTTAACAGTCTCATTTTAGTTTAGCTAATCTTGTATTAGGAAATACTAGATAAATCTGACTACTTTTAATATATTTTCACTTGCTAACATTCCCTTTTTTGTGATCTAGCTGCTCAATAGGTTAAGAGTTAGAGCCAATTAAATGTGTTACAGGTCAGATATTAACATATGGTTGTAGATAGTAAAGTATGGGTAAGATATTACTATGGATACTTTGGGTAAGATAGTAAACTATGGGTAAGATATTTAAGTAAAGCTAAAGTAATAGTAAACCTGGTGATGTGTAAAACAAAGAGAGGTAGAGTACTTGGTAGTAATTGCA
The DNA here is from genome assembly GCA_028566435.1 of Scorpiodoras heckelii. Lineage (NCBI taxonomy): Eukaryota > Metazoa > Chordata > Actinopteri > Siluriformes > Doradidae > Scorpiodoras > Scorpiodoras heckelii. The sequence continues at coordinate 19,300,149 of JAOVVH010000004.1, forward strand.
TGTAGGTAATCTGTTTTGTAAGAGGTAATTAAGGCTTGGGTTATGACAATAATTGCACTGCGTAAAATCAGTAATTCTCCCCAAACAGTGGCAAGTAATGTCCCGTTCAGTTGGAGATGTACAGTAATTAGACCATGACCCTTGCCAAGTACTAGTTGCAAGGAGGGGGAGAGAGAGAGAGAGAGACAGAGAGACAGACAGAGAGAGAGAGAGAGAGAGAGAGAGAGAGAGAGAGAGAGAGAGAGAGATGAACAAATTCATAATAAAATGTTAAAAGGAGCCAGGAACCAAAAGGTGCCTCAAACTACCAGAGTCTATGGATTGATTCTGGGCTTATGTTACTGTCTGTATGGTTCTTGTATGGTTCTCTGGTTTCCTCCCACCTACCAAAACCATAGTGGTAGGTGAATTGGCTAAATTTCTCTCAGTTGTGAACATGTATGTTGCTGGGAATTCACCACAGTCCTGATCAATATATACACAGATCAGCCATAACATTCAAACCACTGACAGGTGAAGTGTATAACATTGATTATATCACTACAGTGACATCTGTCAAGGGGTGGGATATATTAGGCAGTGAATAACAGTGAGCACTCAAAGTTGATGAGAGAAAAATGGGCAAGTGTAAGGAACTGAGCAACTATGACTAAATTGTGATGGCTATATAGCTGGGTAAGTTCATCTCCAAAACTGCAGGTCCTGTGGGATGTTCCCGTTATGCAGTGGTTAGTACCTACCAAAATTGGTCCAAGAAAGGGCAACAGGTGAACCGGTGACATTGTCATGGGCAGCCAAGGCTCACTGATGTGTATGGGGGTTGAAGGCTGGCCTGTCTGGTCTGATCCTACAGAAGAGCTACTGTAGCAGAAATTGCTGAAAATTTTAATGCTGGTTATGATAGAAAGGTGTCAGAACACACCGTGTATCACAGCTTGCCCATGCTAAACCCTGTACATCACTGAAAACACCTACAGTGCAATAAGCATGTAAGCATCAGAACTGGGCCATGGAGCAATGGAAGAAGGTGGTTTTATCTGATGAATCACATTTTCTTTTACATCATATGGATGGTCGGTTGCTTGTATGTCGATTACCTCAGGAAAAAAAGGCACCAGGATGCACTATGGGAAGAAGGCAAGCTGGTAGAGTCAGTGTGTTGATGCTGGGAAATCTTAGGTCCTGGAATTCATGTGGATGTTACCTTGACACGAACCACCTACTTAAACATCGTTTCAGACCAAGTACACCTGTTCATGGCAACGGTATTCCCTAATGGCAGTGGCCACTTTCAGCAGGATAACACATCAAAAAAATTGTTCAGTAATGAATTGAGATACATGACAATGGGTTCAAGGTGTTGACTTGGCCTCCAAATTCCCCAGATCCCAATCCAATTGAGCATCTGTGGGATGTGCTGGACAAACAAATCCGGTCCATGGATCTGCTACTGATATCTTGGTGCCAGATACCACAGCACACCTTCAGAGGTCTAGTGGAGTCCATGCCTGAACGGGTCAGGGCTGCTTTGGCAGCAAAAGTGGGACCTACACAATATTAGGCAGGTGGTCATAATGTTATGCCTGATCTGTGTGTGTGTGTGTGTGTGTGTGTGTGTGTGTGTGTGTGTGTGTGTGTGTGTGTGTGTGTGTGTAAACTACTGCGTGTGCGCTGTAAACTTTTAGCACAACTGCCTTGCCAATTTTATTCTCAAGTTGGCAAAACACTTTAATCGAGAGGCATGTTTACATAAGACTGTGTTGTAATATTTACTAGACTAACTTACCATAGCACATCATGAAAACAGTATTATAACTAGAAAGAAAATTGATAAATTCATCAGAATTCAACAGATAAACTTGCTTCCTCGATTCGTGAGAGATTTATTTGTTAATCTTTTTGCCGATGTGCTTCAGTAGAGCTCAGTGCAAAGCCATTGCAGTGCTCTTTCCACTGGAGGTGATACAAGAGATTTATGTTTTGGTGTGATAATTACATATCTAAATTATGAGCTGACAAAACCGAGCAAGGAGAAATTGCTTAACACATTAATGTGTGGGCCAAAAGCCTGTAGGTACGATGCCAGTAAACCAGTTTTGAACAATGTGTGTTTCACAGTGATGATCAATCAAAAGTATACAGCTGGTGCTGCTTTTTTGTTTTCTTTTTTTTTATTTATGATGAGAAACACAGTCCAGAATGATCACAGTGCTTTTCACTATAATAATCCTTAATTCCACTTAGGAAAGTCAAAATAAGTACAACAGAGATGTAGCTAAGACAAGTGGATGTCCATATTTTATGTAGTGACAGCTAGTGATAGGGTCAAGACCACCTATAACAAGTCTGAGTCAAGACCAAGACTTTGGGGTTTTGGGGGCGGTCAAGCCCGGGTCTTTGGAGGAGGCAAGACTAAATTGAGGCAGAGACCTAAAAAAAAGTCAATTACCTACATGACCAACATTATACACTGAAGTACCTGGTATCGCAAAACCAGTATAGCAGTTAATACTTGATAGGAGCCCCACGGGATCTTGGAGGGAACGTTACACAGTCCTCATGCTGATGTTTGTTGCGGCACCATCATTGAATTCCGATGTGACTTGAGGCAGTGTTGCACTCCTATAGCGTGAAACGATTCTTGCCAGCAGACGCTGGTCACGTTCACTCAGAGTCTTTTTACGGCCACACTGCTATCATAAGTTTGAGGTTCTGCTGGAATTCTTGTAGTCACTCTACACCCTTGAAATGCTCATACATGAAAATCCAAACTTTGCTACCATGTCAGAAATGCTATGACGCACCTCACGAGCTCCAACTATTAAAACCCGTTGAAAATTGCAAAATCATGATAACTTGCCATTCTCACGGTGGAAACAACTCTAGAAGCTTCCACTGATGGCTGTCGCTTTATATATGCACTGGCAGACACAACCAATGACGTACATAGGTGACATTGCTGTGTATTTTGCAAAGACACCAGCACCAGTTTTTCTGGTACTTCAGTGTATATAAAATATATAGCACCAGTCAATACAATGTGAATTCATGAATTAATTTTATTGTTTTTTTTAATTAATGTGCATAATGATTTTGAGTGTATGAAAAATGGAAAAGTTTATCAATGTCACTCTGGTGGGGAAAAACGGTCTTATGTACACTGATCAGCCATATCATTAAAACCACTGACAGGTGGCATGAATAACATTGATTATCTCGTTTCAGTGGCACCGGTAAAGGGGTGGGATATATTAAGCAGCAAGTGAACAGTCAGTTCTTGAAGTTGTTGTGTTGGAAGTAGGAAAAAATGGGCAAGTGTAAAGAATTGAGTGACTTTGACAAGGGTCAAATTGTGATGGCTAGAAGACTGGGTCAGAACATCTCCAAAACAGCAGGTTTTGTAGGGTGTTCCTGGTATGCAGTGGTTAGTACCTACCAAAAGTGGTCCAAGGAAGGACAACCTGTAAACCTGCGACATGGGCACCCAAGTATCCTTTGATGCCTATGGGTCATGAAGGTCCAAACCCACTGCACATCTACTGTAGCACAAATTGCTGCACAAGTTAATGCAGCCTATGATAGAAAGATGTCAGAACACACAGTTACAGAATACACAGTTTGCTGTGTAAGGGGCTGCATAGCCACCTACCTAAACATTGTTGCAGATCAAGCACATTCTTTAATGGCAATGGTATTCCTTAATGGCAGTTGCTTCTTTCAGCAGGATAATACTCCCTGCCACAGTGCAGGAATTGTACGTGAATGGTATGAAGAACATGACAAAGTGTTTATGGTGTTGACTTGGCCTCCAGATTCCCCAGATCTCAGTTCGACTGAGCATCAGTGGTATATGCTGGACGAACAAGTCCTATCCTGGAAGGCCCCACCTCGCAACTTGTACTTATTTTGACTTTCCTTCAGAGGTTTTGTTGAGTCCATGTCTGGATGGATCAGAGCTGTTTTGTTGGCACAAGGGGAACCTACACAAGATTAAGCAGGTGGTTTTAATGTTATGGCTGATTGGTGTAAATAACTTATCAAAAAACAGAGACAACTCTTGTATTTAAAAATAGACTAGCAAGCTGATTTGCCTGATACTTACCGTAGTCCTCCCCTAAATCATCATCCATACATTAGAAGGTATTCATATTTAGTTACATACCTAGTGGCAAGATCTCCCCTGCCAACTAAAGACTTTTACTCCATCTGTGTCCCTATTTCCTTTGTCTCTATCAATCACTAGTGGCAACCAGCAGTGCTCATCCTAACTTGCTGTCAAATCTGACACAAGACAGCACAGCTCAAACCAACATCCTTATGCTATCCATATTGTCAGTGCTCTAAATCCATCAATACTCTCTGCAGTCTGTGTTGACATACTGACCAATACAGTGAGTCCTTCTGCAATACCGTTGTCTCCTAATGCCGAGCTTCCCGCTCTGCTATTGCGTAGTTTAATGATTTCTTTGTCATGCGCGAGGCGAGGGAATGCTCTGACAAACGACGTAACTAATGCCCCCTGGTTTTGATCCAGTTTGCTATAGGTGGATGCTGCTCTGCACAGCATATAATTGAGTCATCAGTGAGCAAGCAGGGAGCCAGAGCAGACACAGCTAAATTGTTAATGGCCGTTGGCTGCACATTGATCACCGCGGGACTCTGTCTGAGCTGCCTAACACTGATGAGCTATTACATTCCACCTTGCCATATTTGTCACCAGAATGTAACCCCGAGTGCCCCCTCCACCACTGTGGTCTGAATGGGAAATTTCAGCCTAATTGTTAAAAAATGGAGTCTTCTAAACAAACCGAAAGGCTTCAAGAAGTCACACATCATGAGGTGTTTCATAAATCCAGAGATGTTCGAGACCAAGATGGACACCAAGGCATTCCATTAAGAGCTAGAATAAGGTGCCATGTAGCGGCACTTCGCTTATTAGTGCACGTTAATCAACACAATGCTTGCAGTCTCTCCTGCTTTTGTGAAGACCTGCTTTTTAAGAACACTTTCACTAGCTATGGAAGAAGCATGTACGGTTTTATGGTTAGTATAAGCTCTTTTATTCATTCTGAAGGACAGCTGATAGGCTCTCATGTTTCTCTTATCCATTTATCAGCTCTCACAAACCTGTTCATTGCTACTCTCCATGAGGACATGTTTCCGGTTCTGGGTCTTTTTTTCTAGACTTTATTGAGATATTTCAGCTTCTTATTGATTAAGTTCTAGTGGTTTTTACTTTCAGTAGGTCTTTCTTTCTCCTTGAGTTAAATTGGCACCCTGTAGCATCAGTGTTCTGTTTTCAATTCAGTTTGAGGTTTATTGTGACTCATTCTTTCTGCAGCCGTTGGCCTCTGTTTAAAAAAAACAGCCTTTTATCGTGATTCTAGTTACAGCCACAGGCCAGGTTCTATCTGTAATCAATCGATTTCTTAGAATATGACAAAATAATTCATCGCCATTCATCTGGGAACCATAATAAAAATCGGAAATGTATTTAAAGGAATCATTTGTATTTGGAAAATCTGAAAGCTGAAAGGATGTTTTGCATTTTAATATGAGTGGTTTCCACATCTCCGGTCTCTACATTTGTTTTTACATTTCATCGTGCTATCAATCTGTCCATCTTAGTGCTCCTTCTCTACCAGTTTACTGCTCCGTTCCAGTCCAACTCCTAAATCTTTAAGGCTGTTTTGGCGTTTATTCCAGGTCATGCAGCACTATTGATTCCTTGTCCTTGTGCCCGGCACACCAACATAAAGTTAGTTCATAAAGCCTGTAGAATAGGAATGCAGCAGGGGAACATTGGTTGGCCTGGATTATACTGTTTGCCATATGCTGTCTACTGATTTCCTGCAGTCAGAACAAGCTCCCTTCTGAGCTGCTCCCAATGCTCACTTCCAGCATTGCACATCTTATTTATTTATTTACCTTGGAGAGTCGGAGTGAATAAGAGTGCAGGTGTAGGTTCAGAGAAAACTGAAATAAAAAAAAAAAAAAGTGAAGAGAATGGATACTGCTATTGGAGAGAGCTGAACACAGAGAGTGTGAGAGAAATGGAAATAGAAGGTGCAGAGAGAGAGAAAGAGACAAAGAAAGAGCCCTTGTGAGATGACCTCATCTGTCACAGACCGACTTTGTCATTAATATGCGGCAGCTGCATGCTGATGGCTGGCACTGACCCATTTTCTCTCTCTCAATTCTTGCCGAGCGATGGCGAGCGAGGTGCAGGTCTGAGGATAATCCGCTTTGTGTGGAACACCCAGGTAGCATGGCTAAAGACAAGCCTTTTGGCACACGGAGATGAGCTGTAAACACTGACACTTGTGTCCTGTGATAATGACTTCTCTTTGACCACTGGACTGTGATTATGTAAGCAGCAGGATGTTGGCAGCGTACCTGATCTCCAAGAGTAATATCCATTCAAAGCAAAGTCATTTTTCATATTTGGCCAAGACAAAAAAAAAATGTCAGGGAAATAAATGTGAACCCTTTAATATAGACTGGGTTAGAGAGTCTAATAAAGAAATGTATTGATTAATTAAAGACTAAGTTTATGGCAAAATAATGCTGGTTGCTGGAATCAGATATTTCCTAATATTTCACACAGCATATGTTTGCGCAGTTAGTGCATATTACTAAGGTACCAGGCAGCACATTGGCTCTGTGGGTAGCACTGTCACCTCACAGCAAGAAGGTCCTGGGTTTGATTCTCAGTCTGGGTCCATTTTGTGTGGAGTATGCTTATCCTCCCGGTGTCTGCCTGGGTTTACTCTGGGTACTCTGCTTTCCTTTCACAGTCCAAAGACATGCAATTTAGTTTAATTGGAGATACAAATTTGCTTGGCCTGGAGTGGGATGGACTCCGGCAGGCCACAAATGCTACTCCTACCCTAGAAACGCTAAAACAGCGCCCCCACAACCAATCCAGGTTACGGGACCAGTGACAGTGACTAAGGCACCAAAACTGTTTCCTCAAGGTACATACTAATTTTAGCTCAACGTTTTACTCAGCCTAACACACTTGCTGGGTTTATAACCTGTAAGTGTTTATAACCAGTGGATTTATCAAAACACGCTGTTCCTACAACTGTGATTAATCGTGAGGTATTAAACAGGTGCACAAGCTCTTAATGTATTATAATACAAATCGTGTACTATATTTACCCCTACACAAGGGAAATAATCACATCTGAGCTCGAATTCATTAACCAGTTTCAAGAACAATTTTACAACATTTATTCATTCGTTGTAATTTATTATCTCTTTGCTCCAAAGGAGGAATGCTCCGCTTTCGCTGAGAGACTCAGAGATCCCCAGTGATGTAGAGAAAGAAGAATATGTCTCTTTTTCTTTCTCTTGTTCTGTCATTTTCATACAGGTGTTGGGCCGTGGTAGAGATCGTTCCCCAGATGGCTGTCGAGCCCGTCCTGGAGGAGAGGCTCTTAAATAGCAGCTTGGTCTGGATGGAGACCACTCGACCGGCACACACATTTATCTACTCCAACATCTCCCTGGAGGAGTAAGTGTGCATGCACACACACACACACACACACACACACACACACACACACACACACACACACACACACAGTCTTACTTTCCTTGTGAGGATGATCCACTGACAGATATTAATGCAGCTAATTAATACTATGCCCCACCTAAATCAACCCTTAACCTTAACTCTAGTAACCAAAATGAAACTTTTTTGTATATTGTTTTGTGTTTTTTGTGGTCCTTGTGGGGACCAGCAAAATGTCCCCACAAACTCTCACATATTCCTATTCATGTGGTGACAATATAATCTGATAACAGTATAAAAATATGTAAAAGCATTGACAGTCAGACACACACATATACACACATTTGTCTTGGAGGACCTTCCTTTGACAGAATTATTAATACAGCTAATTAATACTATGCTACACCTCAATTTAACCCCAATCTCAACTTCACTGTCCAAACGAAAATAAAAGCTGTAGGGATTTTTTTTAAAAGTGGTTTTCCTCATGGGGACCAACTAAATGTTCCCACAAACTCAACACTATCAGATAATCCTATCCTTTTGGGGACATTTGGCCTCCACCAAGACTTAACAACATAGAAACATATAAATGACACTTCTCTTGCTAGATTTCTTTCATGTGCTGCATTGATCAGATGCCTAATGCTGTCTAAAATGGGCCACTCAGTCTATCTTCTGGCTCTTAATCACTGTTCCATTTGTTTCGTAAAAACAAATAAAATATCCAGGAAGAGCTGGAACAGTCCATAACAGGGCTTCTAGCTATTAAGTGTGAAAGCATTCAATAGCATTCTTGGCCAGTTCCAGCTCAATAAAGCAACACAGGCAAGTATGCACCTCCATACCAAATGGGCACTCTTTAAAAGAAACTGCTGAATTTGAATAGTTTTGGTTCAGAGTACTTCAGCTGATAAGACTTTATTTGGATAGGGCTTACAGAGTATTTGCAACATTTCAACAGCTTATTTGCTTGGACTCAAAAATTCATCCGTTTCACTTTGTGTGTAGATTTTAACAGATTATCTATAATGTTTATGTGATGATTCATGAATGTGACTCCATACTCTCAGAATGATTTATTTGAATTGTAACTACTAACTCATCCTATGCCATACAAATGTTCAAAAATGTATATGCAAATATTCAACAACAATTAGTAGACCATTTCGTTCATCTTTGTCGAACATTCTCACCCTAACCCAAACCCCGGTGGTGGAAAAAATATTAATTCATTCATTCATTCATTATCTTCCGCTTTATTCCGCTAGTCGGGGGGGCTGCAGCCAATCCCAGCGTCATCGGGCGAAGGCGGGGTACACCATGGACAGGTCGCCAGTCCATCGCATGACCAACACACGCTCACGTACACATTCACACCTACGGGCAATTTAGACTGACCGATCAACCTAACATGCATGTCTTTGAACTGTGGGAGGAAACCAGAGTACCTGGAGAAAACCCACGCAAGCACAAGGAGAACATGCAAACTCCACACAGAACGGCAGTGACCAGGAATCGAACCCGGATCGTCTTGCTGTGAGGTGACAGTGCTGAGCACTACACCACCGTGTCGCCGGAAAAAATATTTTCCATTCAAAAGTACAAAAACACTGATGTTAAAAAAAATACTCCATTACAAGTAAAAATGCATGCAATAGATTCAAGATTCAAGAGTTTATTGTCATTTGCACCACAAGAAAACAGGTTCTATGTGCAATGAAATTCTTAGTCTG
>JAOVVH010000004.1:19424429-19441108 GCA_028566435.1 Scorpiodoras heckelii
ACCAGAACTAATACTAATACTAATAAATTATTGTGGTCTAAAACCAGGTGTTTCAGTTTCATTGTCCAACCCCTGTACATTTATTAATTAGGTAGTTGGTGGCATGGTTGTACAGTCGACAGCATTTCTGTCTCACAGCTCTAGTGTCCCTGGTTTGAGTTACTGAGGTGCTGTCATGTTTCTGTGCATGTTGTCCACATACGTGGTTGGGGTTTTGTCCAGGTTCTCCAGTTTACTCCCACCTCCTGAAACATGCAGTAGATGAAACTGGCTCTGCTAAATGTGTGAATGTGTATGTGCATGGGCTGGCATCCAGCCTTGCTGCCAGTGTTCCTGGGATAGCTGTCTGTGACGTGGATAAAGACATTAACGCACGTGAATGACTGAGTTTTGCAGTTGTTATTTATCCACGCAACTGAGATAGGATACAATTTAAGCAATTGATGGGTAAGGGTCTGGCTTAAAGGTCCAACAGTGTAGACTTTGTGGTGTTAGGATTTGAACTCTCTGCTGATCAGTAACAGCCACTGACATTATTAGCCATTGAACCCCCACTGGCAAAAGCTATGAGGTTAAAGTGCAGAATAGCAGTTTCAATTCAAGATTATTTGCATATATGCTTGATGAGCCATTCAGTAACCACATCACTTTAAATGCGTACTTCCCAAATTTTAGAGAACCATAAGCAACTAGACAGTGATTAGTCAGTTGTTGCTTCATAAGCTGGATATTGTTGCACCAAGAATGGTTTAAAAATGCTAGACATACTGTATGTTTTATTCCAAATGTAGTAATTCGATTTGGACCCTTGCTGTTGCCAGTGAACTTGAAAGCAAAATATATATCAGTGTATCAAATAAAGAAGGTCAGTGTCCTTCAAAAGAATATGATAGTGAGCTTGGAATCATGACACAACCTAGTAAATAGGACGACATAACAATACTAAATGACGGTTATCTTAAAATACACCGATCAGGCATAACATTATGACCTCCACCTTTCCTCTACACTCATTGCCCATTTTCTCAGTTCCCCTTATCATATAGCTGCACTTTGTACTTCTGCAATTACAGACTGTAGTCCATCTGTTTCTCTACATACTTTGTTAGTCCCCTTTATTCTGTTCTCTAATGGTCAGGACCCCCAGAGTACCATCACAGCTCGGGTACTATCTATACAGATGGACTACAGTCTGTAATTGTAGAACTATAAAGTAAGTAAAATATGGTAAGTGGAACTGAAAAAATTGACAATGAGCATAAAGAAAAGGAGGTGGTCATAATGTTATGCCTGATCAGTGTATGGTGACCTTTTAGTTCAAGAACATGTAGTTGGTAAGAATACCATAAATAGAATACTTTATTGGAAGATGTGAACCACTGCTTAGCTTGATGAATAGAAAGTCAGGTTGCAGTCAGGTTGAAAATGACATAAATGCCTGTAGCATTCAGGGCCAAAGGCTAATGAACAGATGAGACACATATTAACTTGTATCAGACTGATGGAATGAAGAAGGTGTGGAGAAAAAAAGGAACTGATCTTGTTTCAAAGTTTACCATCTCAGTTATAAAAGCATGATGGCACAGGAAAGCATAGCTGAAAGTAAAATTGGGTCATTTATCATTATTTATGATGTGGTTGTAGAATGATGTGTGTGTGTATTTGATGTGTACAGAAAGAGCTTAACTTACAGCACCTTGCATAGGCATTCTCCTCTCTTGAACGTCTTGACATTTTGAAGTGTGGTATTTTTTTTAACCCATTTGATTTGCATAAACTGTTTACAATTTAAAGGTGGAAAGATATTTTTCTTCTGACACAAAGGTTATACCCTTTGTTGGCTCTATAGGTTTTGCTGTATGTCATGTCATTGTCCTGTTGGATGGCGAACCTTCAAGTCTTTTGTAGAATGGAACAAGTTAACGTCTAAGGTTGCCCTGTATTTTACTTCATCCCTCAGCCCGCAAATCCTGAACAGTATTCTGTTATCTGATAAAAAATAAAACATCCCCACAGCATGATGCTCCCACCACCATGCTTCATTGTGGATGATGTTTTTTCCCCCACATTAACTATGTTTTGGCAAACTCCAAATGGGATTTCAGAGGTTTTGGGTTTCTCTTTTCAATAAAAAAGCCCAGAGGATTATCAGGGCCACATTTGTCCTCTGAACAGCTTCTCCAAACTGAGGTGTGGATCTCTCCAGCTCCTTAAGAGTTACCAGAGTTAGCTTCTCTGACTAATCCCCTAACTGTTCACTTGCTTTTAGAGTTGTGGTTGTGCCATATTCTTCATATTTTCAATAATGGTTTTAATGGTGATCTGTGGGATGTTCAGAATTTGTTTTTTTAATAACCCAACCCTGACTCACAGTTTTCCAGAACTTGGCCCAGACATGTTTTGATAGATTCTTGGTCTTCATGATGTTGTTTATTTTGGCATGTTATCCAACAATCTCTGTGGCCTACCAGGAACAGGTGTATTTATATTGAGGTCATGTAATTCATTAATTGCACATGGGCAGACTCATTCAACTAGTATGTGACTTCTGTGGAAACCAGTTTTAGGGGTTGCTCAGTGACAGGGTTAAATTCTTATGCAAGCAGAATGTGAACATTTACTGATTTGCCCCAACATCGAAATATAATATTGATTATTCCTAAACATGAGTATTATGGGCTATTTTGCGTAGATGCATGACATATACAGTAATACCAGCTAAGTCCATATCAGTTCTAGGTTTTTCCATTACAAAATATGGAAAAGTTCAAAAGGGGGTGAATATTTATACTGCATTCTGCAATAGACTGTAATAAAATATTCTTTTTTTGGGTTACAGACTGACAGTCACTGGCAAAGAATTTAAAACCAAGTATTAAGCAGGACCATTTAATTTGAGATTTTACCCATGTAATGTGTCCATTACTTCTGGTTCAATAAAATATGGTATAATATATAAAAGTTCTGCACAATTCAATATTGGAAAAATCTCATCTTCAACTCCAGTTTCAGTGAGCCTGTGCCCACTGGAGCCTCAGCTTCCTGTTCTTGGCTGATAGAAGCGCAACCTGATGTGATCTTTTACTGTTGTAGCCTGGCTGCATTAACTTTCAGAATAGTTCTGACATTTTCTGCTCACCATGTTGTAAAGTCTGGGTCTGTTGAGATACCGTAACTTTGCTGTCAGCCCAAATCCTGTCAGTCTGGTCATTCTCCTCTGACCTCTCCCATCAACAAGATATTTCCATCTGCAGAACCACTTCTCACTGGATGTTTTTTGTGTTTCTCACCATTCTGTGTAAACTCTAAAGACTGTTGAAGAAGATCAGCTGTTACTAAAACACAAAAACCAGCCCATCTGGAACCAACAACCATCTCGAATTTCAAAGTCACTGAGATCACATTTTTCCTATTCTGATGTTTGGTGTGAACATTAACTGCAGCTCTAGATCTGTATCTGTATGATTTTCAACATTGTGCTGACTGGATAATTGTATGAATAAGCAGGTGTTACCTAACGACATAATAAGTGGCTGGTGAGTGTTTTTAATTGCCTTTACTTTAGCCCTAATGTTAATTATTAACAGCTGCTTAGTTGTGGTTTAGTAAAACTATAGCAACCATTGCTTGCTGAACGTTTCTTATTATAGGGCTTCTGTTACAAGAAATAAGTGTGGCAAGAGGCACGTTGTAATATCTCTTGCAACACTAACCACAGGCACATGGGGTTAAAATGACGTTTCAAGATCTACACGCAATTGTGCTGAGCAAGCTTGGGTGCGGTGTATGTAATTAATTTCATGGCTGATTGACTTAAACTACTTGCTCTTTGTGTGCTCAACTTTTTTGAGGCTGGAAGAGAGCCTCATACAGTATAAATGCTGCCTGTTTTGAATATGGCACAAGTGTAAATATATTGCTGCTGTGACTGTGGACTGTTAGGTGTTATAACTACCATGGAACCTAGAATGAAAGAAGCTTCTATGGGAACCATTAGTAGGAGAAAATGTAATCATTTTTTAGTTTTATAAAGATCCAGTTTGCCCTTCACTTCTTGATAGCAGACTGGTGAGCCATGGTCTGATCAATCTTTCTTCAAACTGAAGTCTCTACACATGGCAGTTGTGCAGTGACCTAGTTTAGCATGAACTCACAGTGTGTAAGCTCCCATGAGGCTTCTCATTTCAGAAAAAGTTGTGATATGAGCCCTTTTATTCCCCAGCTAACGCGGCAACTTTTGTGTGCTTGTGGACAAAAACTGGAAAGAGTGGACTACTATTAATCACCGTTAAGTGAAAATGCTAAGGAAAGGAAAGAGCACATGTATCACGTCAATGCATTTCCTGTATACAGACTGTTCAATGAATAAGCAAAAAAAATCTTCAGTATGATTTACAGTTTACAAGGGCATAACACTGCAAAATTGCTTATTATTAGCAATACGCCAATCCTTGACTTTCTGTTGTGAAGTCTGACACATTGTAGATACACTAAGTAGCAAGAAATATATTAGTATGCTATGCCATTTGTCTACACTGGAAAGCCTGGAGTCAAACACTTTGATATTTCTTCGGTCCAAGACGAAATTAAGTGCGTGAGAGATGAGTGCACAGAAAAAAGATGAGAAGCTCTCACAGTGCTGAAATGCAAAAACATCAAATATAAAGATGCTCCTGACACATATCAGATCGCATATCAGACCATAAAGAAAAGCAAATAAATCAACCATAAAAGTATAGATGTAATCGTACAGGTAACTGGAGGAAGAATCCTTCTGCTGACCAAAACTGATCAGTTTAGTCTGGAAGTGTCTCTGCCTCCTGCTATGACACTTGATATCTCTTCCTATTCTATTGCAATGTGACGTGACCTCAAAAGCAACACACTATTTTGTTCTGTTCACTTCCACTTCATGAATAATAGATGGAGAATACATGCTGCCTAGCTTCAATGAGATAAAAAAATACACTCCTGCTTTCATGTGTCATACAGGAATAAAGAAAATGAAAGTATGCCTGTAAAACCTTTTGACTTGCTAGACTCCGTGAGGCCTGGATTTATATGTAGGTGTGGCCAAAAAAAGCTGAGGTGAAAAGCTGAAAGACTGGGTTAAGGACAGTAGATCTATTCAAAAACTGAATAAGGAAAATGTTTTTTATAATGTAGGTCTCTTGGCCACAGTTAAATCATATTGCACATATTCTATTATGCTTCTATGGTAAGCAGTCAGATATGAAGTTTGTATGTGCAAGACAGTGGACAAATATAGAGCTTGCAGAACAACAAAAAAAGCCGAGCAAAAACCACATAAATATGCAGAGTTATGTGACGTATTCATTCATCCTTAGTAACTGCCTGGTCTGGGTCAAATTAGTTTGTTGAGCAAGCAGGATTAATAAACACTCCTGAGGTTGAGGAGCTGTCAGAGCTAGAATTTACAGACCGTGCTGGCACTGCCCACTCAGCTTTTGCTAGTGTTTTCCAGTGTGTAGGATTTTGTGTTTGAAAAAAAAAAAACCCATTCAGGTCACTAGTTTAAATCCAAATACAGATAAAGATATTTGAGCTATTAACAGATACAGATAGCATGTTACACACCTATGTTACCCGTCCCTGTCATCATCCAGCACTTCCCCGACATGCACTCCACTCCCAGAAACCCTGGCGGCCAGAAAAGTTGGCCATGCCCTGCTCCAACACTTCTGTTCCCACCTGTTCCCAGTCACCAGATTTGTTTCAGTGAATTATCTGCATCTGCACCTAGATTAGTTAGATTCACTCCTTATTTAAGTTCCTTTGTTTCACAGCACTCCACAAAGTATCACACATACCCCTTGAGTTTACCAAGCCGTTCATCTCTGCCATAGCCTTGCCACGTTATTGACCATTGCCTGTTTATTGATTGCTGTCCCTTGCCTTGCCTAGTTTACCCTGTTTGCTGATCGCCCGACTCACACCTGTTTCTGACGACAACCTTGAGTACTGTTTTGGCTTTGTCTTGCTCAGCCCATAGCGTGCTCTATTTCAGAGTCTGGGTTTAATTAGGCAGGGAAGTAAGGCAGGGAAGTAAGGCAGGGAAGTAAGGCAGGGTTAATGTAAAATAATTAAAGCCATATTTTTATGATCTCACTGCAATTTCGCCATATTATTGCTGCCCAAGGTAAGAAGGTAGCCTCATAATTTGCTCTCTTGGGGAAAAGAGGTAGAAAACTCTGGGATGTCAGGTTCACCTGGATCTATTCCAATGAAGTCAAAACAAGAAAGAAGTGAAAGTGCAACCTCTTTCATGAATTAGTATGATTTGTCTGTTGAAATACACTTGGTTGCTGTGCTTGCACAATCCAAACACAGAAATTTTGCACATTCTATGTGGGATGTGAAACTGCGTAGGATTAATTATCAAAGCAACTTGCTATTGTTCTGAAAACAGACCAAAACAATGAAAAATGATGCACAAAACTTGAATATGCATAGTGTTGCATATGCATAGTGTTTCCTGTGTGGTCCTTTGACAAGGTCTATTCCACAGCAGCAGCACTTCTTTTATATTTATGAGAATATGTATTGCCCTAAGTAGTTTGCTTCTACTGGATTTATGCAGGACTGTGCCAATCATCACTGGCATTACTTCAGTGTTGGATTTTGGTATAACAAGCCAGTGCAAAAGGTGTGATGAACACCATAAATGGAACAGATAGGATAACCTATTTAGATATTTATTGCCATATTTGCCATATAGGCATAATGTCATTCAACAACATTCAACAGAATTCATAATGCAAACCAATTTATATTGAATATACTGTATTCCTTGATTTGATTTATCTATTGGATACAGATAGACTTGCATATACCTTGCATATACCAATCATTTTACCTTCTCTTGGACTGCTGGAATATACATTTGTGCTTTTATTTATTCATTCACAATGCTAGTCATTTATACTTTTCATAATTTCAGTTCACTATGGTGCTTTTTTTCCCCACCCATTTAACATTTAGCTTTCTGGAGTGTCCATGAGACAAGCTAATTCCTTTATCACTTAGGGTATAACAACTACAAACAGTCACCCCTTACCAGCCTCATTTTCTTCTCTCTCTTGACGTGAATAAGACAAAATCAACAGAGAAACCAGCAAGTGCAAACTCCTCAGTCCTACAGATGTTGTTGTGCTGGAAACCTTAGTGACCTTCACAAAGCACCGACTCCTGAGACTCCTTCAACAAATGCTAAAAAATCTTCACCATATACATATTTTCTTTGTTAAATAACAGCAGGTTTAATAAAAGCATGTTTTTTAAAAATAGATTTATTATTAGATTTAGATTATGTGGAACATCTGCTATACACATCCCTGTGAATGAGCTGTTTCTGTAGAAACAGTAACATATTAGATCAATCGCATTAATATAGCTATCACTTATGTTATAGCCAGCACTACTAGCCAGACCCATGCTATTATTGAATAATTACCCACACCTTCTGATTCAAAATTCAACAGCACAGGGTATTGTCATATTTGAGAGAAATGGGCAGCAAAAGCAGAGAGCTGACTTAAACCAGTCTTTAATCACAAACTGAGAAACACAAGCAAAGTTCATACATAGTAAGCAGTCTGAACAAATACACAATCCAAAGGAGCAGGCAAAAGGCAGGGTCGTAAAACAAACATCAAATAGAGCAAACAATGAGCAAAATGGGCAGAGCAAATTCAGAGTCGGATAAATGTAGCAAAATCGGTAACAGGATAATAAACAGTGGAAATGAAATGCTTGATATCATGCAGCGGCAGTGAAACTTTATGCTGAAGTGTGGCTTGTGTGTAGCTTATAAGTTCTGTTTGTTAAATCAGTGAAATGAATACCAGGTCTGTGAATCAGAGTTCCAGGGATTGTGAATATGGATCAGGACATGTGATGACAGCAACTCAGAGGAATGCTGGCCAATGAAGTCTGGAAGTGGAGTGGGTTGTGTGGTTGTCAGCATGACAATGACCCCCCAAGGAGTCTGCCAGGATGGAGGAAAGCTGAGAGTCAAGAGGCAGACGAGACGAACTTAAGGGGATGACCGCGGGGACGGGGTGCTGAATGGTTGGGGTGATCTGCATAGAACTGACAGATCAGCTCGGGTCCAAAATGTCTCATGATGGTACCTAACATTGCTCCTCTGGGCCATACCCCTCCCAGTCCAGAAGTTACTGTAAGCCACTGGCATGCTGTCAAGAATCCAATAGGCAATGGATGGTGTAAGCTGGGGCACCGTTAATGAGTTCCATGGCTGGAGGTGCTGTCTTCCAATGGATCTAGGATGAATGTTTTTAACAGGGAGACGTGGAAGGAGGGCAAAATGCGCATATGTCTGGGTAACTGAAGCCTGTTACTTCATTGATCTGCTTAATGATGGGGAATGGTCCAATGTAATAGAGATGCAGTTTTTGCTCCCCTGGTGGAAACAGATGTCCCAGCTGGAGAGCCAAATGCGGTCCCCTGGCTGGAATTGGGGCATGGGATTGCATCTCCAATTAGCCTGCTTTTGTGCTGCTGTAGAACTTGCACAATATGCTGATGTACAAGTCCCCAGACTTCCTCACTACGGTGAAACCACTCATTGACCGCAGGAGTATTAGTAGGGGTTGGGTACCAGGAAATTAACAGTTGATAGCCTAGCATGCACTGAAACAGCGTAAGGTTAGTAGTGGTGTGAATTAAAGAATTCTGGGCTATCTCGGCCCATGGGAGGAAGTGGCTCCAATCCTTCTGATTGTCATGGCAGAGGAGAAACTTTCCTGATTACCCTGCTTACATTGGCCGTTAGATTGTGGATGGCAACCAACAGTCAGGCTAACTGCCTCCGCCAATTTCTCCAGAAAGGCTTGCCAGACATCTGACATAAACTTCGACCCCCATTAGAAAAGGATGTCCTCAGGAAGAAGTAACAGAATACATTTTCAAACAAAAGCTCTGCCATCTTGAATGACAAGGGCAATTGTGATGGGGGGTAAGCTTAACGGCTCACGAGAAGCCATAATTTATGGTGAAAATAGCCAACTTCTCCTGTGAACAGGGCAGGTCTATAACAAAATATATGGCTATATGGCTCCAAGGATGTTCGGGGGCTGGAAGTGGCATAAGTTTGCCTGCTGGTAGTGTGCAGGGAGTTTTACTTTGGGTACAAGTAGAACAAAAAGTGATGAAATGATGTATGTCTGATGCTAAAGACTCCCACCAGTATTTGCTTGTGTGCAGCTGTACATTCTTAGTCTACCCAGGGTGACCAGTGCACGAGGATGTGTGGGCCGAGGTGAGCAGGCGTTCCTGGAGGGTTGTACTTTTTATCCGCTGGACAGTGAGCTGGGACCTGGGTCTGATGTAATGCCTCATTCGAATGTCCATGTAATGGCCATAACAATGAGAGATCCTGGTCAAGATCGATGGTCAGGCTGATGAGGCCGTTGAGTGAGGCACAGAAGTCATGCCATGCCAATTCCTGCTGGAGACCCCTTCTTAGGCCATGGCTTAGGAAATGCTGAGATGAAGGCTGCCTTATTCTAACCGCTTTCTGTCACTAAGGTGCGGAATTTGAGGGCATGCTCAGCCACAGATCTCTCTCCCTGCACCTGCTGGTGAGCTCATTCTGCCTGGGGAATGCTCGAACACTAAGCGAAAAGCCTCAGTGAAGCAATCACATGGTCTCCTCACCCTGGTGATTCCAGACAGCAGTTGCCCAGGTGAGAGCACATCTGGACAGGGGAGAGATGAGGAAGGCTATGCGAGATGCCTCAGAGCTAACAGGCTGGTTGGCGAAGTACAGAGAGCACCGCAAGAGAAACCCTTGACAACCCACAGGATCACCATTGTACTATTCTCAGATCAAAACAGATATATGTATCAAAATCGGTAACAGGATAATAAACAGTAAAAATGAACTGCTTGGTATCATGCAGCAGTGCTGACGTGTGGTATGTGCTTGGCTTATAACTCCTGTGCATGAAATCAGTGAATTGAACATCAGATATGTGAATCAGAGTTCCAGGGATTGGAAGCGTGACGTGTGATAATGGTGACTGAGAGGAATGCTGCGCAATGGAGTCTGAAAGTGGTGTGGTCAGTGCACTCGCAGCGTGACAGGTATAAATGATTTTCTCTCTTAGTCATGTGCACATATGGTGAACGTTGCCCTAGTCATATTTCAGTGTATTAGGAAAATAATATGTTAGGATTTTTTGTGACTACATGATCTGAGAGACGTAATGGCAGCCATGTTGAGTGCACTCTGGGACAGAGACAAGATTAGGCAGGGGAGATAACTTTCTCCTGCGAAGGGAGCATGCAGAAAGCCTGGGGAGAAGGAAAATTGGGCTTTTGATGGTTGTAGCCTTCCATTTCCATCCTAAGGTCACCACATTTCCATCTAATTACACCACAACGAAGCATGAAGTCTTCCACACCTTCTTACACTGTCCACACAAAGGATAATTTGATCTCCCATCTCTTGGCTGATGGAAAGAATGGATGAGCAAGGGATTCACTGGTGTTCTTGTTTACTAGACATTAATAAGTGATATCTGTATTTACTGTTAAAGCAAACTGATAGCAGTCGTAAGTTATAGCAGATTTCCACATGCAAATATACTCTACAGTACCTCTCGACTTTCACTCACTTTCTTCTCCTGCAGTGGTGATGTGTCATAACATATGGAAGCTAGTCAAACAAGATTTTCTCTTTGAAAAATCAAAGACCAGGACATTTCTGTCTGACAAAAATGATAGGTGGAGCAATGCAAGATGTGCTGACTTTCCTGAAGCCTGATGTAAGATTAAAGAAAGCAAAACAACTTGTTCACCTCGTACAGTCGAAGTGCAGATAGGATTGTGTGAGGAACATACAAGCAGATAAACTGTCGAGAAAATGTGCTATGCTACAATTAGAAGATCATCGCAAATCAAAACAAAGTTGACGCAAATGCAAATTTCTGCACATTTTGTGCATTTTATTTTTTACTACTGATAGTGAAGTTCTGGTCATTTCTGCAGTCAAAGCATTTCAAAACAAATATAAGATATTAAAACATTTAAGCTGTGGAACTGACTGAAAAATTGTTGAACTCACAGGAGGATTCCTGACCACTAGAAGCAGAAAGATTATGAAAACACAGTTCCTGGAAAACAGTCACTTATATTAAAAAAATAGACAAACATTAGCTAAATTTATAGTTCCACCACATAGGCTAACATTATTCAGCTACAGGATATAAATAATTCTTTTCTGCATAATTAATAGCAGAAGAGACAGTAGATGTAGTCCAACATATGACAATAATAAACATTCTAAGTTGCAGAAATATATTACTTTCTGGTTTGTTACTTTCTCAGACCAATTGGATGGTGATTAAGGCTGTATTTGGAAAAGCAGAACCCAGGCATAAAAGCATGCTGACAAAGATGGAGTGTTGTCAAGGGAGATGTGAACTTGGAGGCGGTGTAGCGGGCTTAATGGACTGAACTTATTTTTTCATCCTCCTATGACAGCTAACATAATTAGGCATATTATATTGTACAGCAGGATGCAATTAGGCATTTGGGGATAGTTACAGAATGATCTCTATACTCATATTGGTGGGTTTCTTATGTAAATAAGCTGGATAGAAAGGCCCATTCAAAATACAGCTTTTCCTGGAACTGAGGGGACTGAAAACTAGTACAGTGGTGATTTTTTTAACCCAATAACATGAGTCATTAGAGGAGTAGGCAAGAATCTTTATGCTGATAATAAGGCAGCTTGAGCCAGACATAAATACAGTCAATCAGTAAGATATAGATCACATTGTGATCTACAGTATATGAGCTTGTTTTTGGAGGTGTAATTTGTAAATGTGATATCTGGGCTATTGAATGATGAGTAATGGTTACAATTTTACAGTGTAATACTGCTTTTCATATCACTTTTCGATTTTTGAACATGGTTAAGTAACAAACTAAACACAACATGCAGTCCATAAATTAGTGGACAGTGGCATAATATGTTATTTTATCATGTTTTGTATCCTGGACCAAACTAGAGCCCATGTTTTTTAAGTTGTTATCTATTCAGTATACCTATAGGGCTTATCAACTGTTTCCCCATTTCAGGAAATAATAAGAAATACCATAAATAATATTGCCCAAACATCAGTCCCTGATTGCTTGAAGTCTATAATCTACGGTATAGATATGAGTTTCAGGCTGTTCAGGTTTCAGGCTGTTTTACTTTCAGTCTCATCTGCAGGAAGAAAAGCATGCTCAGTGGGATGCAGGTCAGGTGACTGACATGGTCAATCAAGATCATAATTTTGGCCCTGGAAAAATCAGTATTTGCATGATCAGTGTGTCTACTGAGATACATTATATGGACAAAAGTATTCGGACACCTACACATTACACCTACAGGAGCTTTTATGATGTTCCGTTCTAAGTCCATAGGCATTAATATGGAGTTGGTCCCCCCTTTGCAGCTATAACGGCTTCCACTATTCTGCGAAGGCTTTCTACAAGATATTGCAGTGTGTCTGTGTCTGTGAATTTTTGCCCATTCATCCAGAAGAGCATTTCTGAGGTCAGACACTGATGTTGGACAAGAGGGTCTGGCTTGCAATCTTCATTCTAGTTCATCCTAAAGATGTTTGATGGGGTTGATTCCATGGGTCTGTGCAGGCCAGTCAAGTTCTTCTACAACAAACTCACCCAATTATGCCTTTAAGGACCTTGATTTGGGGCATAGTAAAAAGGGCAGGAATAGAAAAGGGCCTTCTCCAAACTGTTCCCACAAAGTTGGAAGCATACAATTGTCCAAAATGTCTTGGTATGCTGAAGAATTAAGATTTCCCTTCACTAGAAATAAGGGGCCTAGGCCGACCCCTGAAAAACAGCCCCATAGCATTATCCTCCTCCACCAAACTTCACAGTTGGCACAATGCAGTCAGGAAGGTAACGTTCTCCTGGCATTTGCCAAACCCAGACACGTCCATCAGACTGCTAGATAGAGAAACATGATTTGTCACTCCACAGAACATGTTTCCACTGCTCCAGAGTCTAGTGGCTACGTGCTTTACACCAACACTCGGCATTGTGTTTGGTGATGTAAGGCTTGCATGCAGCTGCTCATTCATGGAAATCAATGCCATGAAACATCTCGTGCACAGCTTTTGTGCTGATGTTAATGCCAAAGGAGGTTTGGAACTCTGCAGTTATCAAGACAGCAGAGTGTTGGTGACTATTATGCACTATGTGCCTCAGCACCGTGACTCTGCTGTGTAACTTTACGCGGTCTGACACATTGTGGCTGAGTTGCTGTGGTTCCTAAACGCTTCCACGTTTCAACAATACCAGTCACAGTTGATTGTGGAATATCTAGGAGGGAAGAAATTTCACGAACTGGCTTGTTGCAAAGGTGGCATCCTATTATAGTACCACACTCGATTTCAGTGAGCTCTTTAGAATGACCCATTTTTTCACAAAAATCTGTGGCAATGGGACTGAATGAAACACTCGAATTCAGTGAATAAGAAGTGTGACCAAATACTTTTGTCCATACAGTGTATGAAGAGTCATTTATAGTGAGTATACTTATTTAGTGTTAATATGTTTCTATCCACATTAGAATTCATCATTGATGCATCATTATTAAGAAGAACTAAACCATTTCCTTGGCAGTTCTTTCTTATTCCACTATGTCACACAAATTAATTTATTTCACACTTTTACTTATTTGATTGAATTTTATTTGATTCATACAGTAAGTTGGTCTGCATTTTGTGTGCCAAGTCACTATTTCTCCAAACACCACATGTAACTATATATGTAATATGTAACATGATTTTCTTTCTTTAATACAAACCCCATTTCCAGAAAAGTTGGGACACTTTTTTCATGCTACTGTGATGGAAATGGCCACATGGGCTTGGGAAGACCTTGGAAAATCATTGTCATTTAACACAGTCTGCCGCTGCATCAAGAAACGCAACCTGAAACTGTATTATGCAAAGAGGAAGCCATACTGTTGGGAAGC
This sequence comes from Scorpiodoras heckelii, assembly GCA_028566435.1. Classification (NCBI taxonomy): domain Eukaryota; kingdom Metazoa; phylum Chordata; class Actinopteri; order Siluriformes; family Doradidae; genus Scorpiodoras; species Scorpiodoras heckelii. Next base: position 19,438,474 of record JAOVVH010000004.1, read on the forward strand.
TCAAGTCTTGTATACAACAAGCAAAAATTCCTCTTGCAATAATTAGTATCTTCGATTCCTAAACAATTATAAAGTATAATTAAAAGAAAACATGATGTGACCCATTGGTAAATATGCCTCTGTCCCAACTTTTTTGAGTGTGTTGAAGGCATCAATTTCTAAAATTGTCTCTATTTAACAAATAGAATTAAGTTTGTCAATGAAAACACTGAAAACCTTTTCTTTGTCCTTTGTCCTCGTTGTCTATTAAATAAACAAATTTTAGATGTCAGTAATTACTGCATTTTTTAGAAAGTGTCCAAAGGTTTCTGGAAATTGGGTTTGTAATATCATGGTTTGTATTTTGGTTTGTATTATCAAATTATTGTTGTATTTTGGTTTGTATTATTAAATGTCATGCTGACATTTTCTTACTTATAATAATAATCTTTGACACATCATTGCCTGATCTTAGAGAATGGTCTTAATATTTCTTCATAAAAGAAAACCTTAATTAGTCATATATTACTCATACATTATTATTATATTTTGCCATTTCTAATCTCATAAATGTGCAGTATTCCTCATCAAGCTGTCAATTTTCTACATATCTTTACAATCAACTTCAGAATTTAAATTTATTATGTGATATGTAATATGTTATTACGTAGGGATGTAGGACTTGAACTGTGGCCTTGAGACCTTTTCTGTCTTTACTTGTCTCGGATTAACTGGTATTTGTACTTGGACTTGTCTTGGTCTTAGCCAATTCCCACCCACCTGTTAGGTCTCTCCTATCAAACAACAGTTACCAGCTGGGGAGGGTGAAGGTATCAAGTACTTCCTCCAAGACACATGAAGCCAGCTGCTCCTGCTGTGTCACAGGGCAGTGTAACAATGGTGCCCTTTCAGAGGATGCATGAGCTCACGGAAGCCCACGATTGGCTTGTGTAGCTGTGATTGACAGGGGAGAGAGAACATAGCGCCCCTCCCACCCAGAGAACGTGGCTTCATGGATGGCTGTGCCAAAGTCAGGATTCAAACTCACAATCTACTGATGATAGGGTAACCACTAGTCTGTTCTGCCACTTTGGGGCCTTGTTAATGTATTTTCTGGATTTTGTGAAATGACAGCAAGTAAAGAACAACCTTAAAAACTGTACAGTGTGTTTAGTTGGGTAGTAAACAGTACTTCATTGTCTGGTACAAATTCTCCCCCACCCAGTCTCCTTCTTTTCTTTTTGGCCTGATTTCAAGACAGTACAATAGCAATGCTCTCTATGATTGATGGTAATTGTGTGATGAGGGAATAAAAAGGACATATTGATGATGTTCTGTTATGCCAATTTGGAGCCTCTTTAATGTTAATGTTTAGTCTTTTTTTTGCATACAAAAGGTTCACAAGATGTAATTCCTTCTTTTAGAAAACATAGCTTCAGTCATTGGTGCAATGAATGAATGAAGCCAACTAGTTGAATATAATAAAGACTTGGCCTCGAAAAGGATTCCAGTTTTGTTTGTGATTTCATCTCATTTTCGTTTGGACTTTGTTTTGATTTGGGATCTCAGCTAATCCTTGTCTTGGACTTCACGATGTCGGTCATGACTACAGCCCTATCATTATGCCACTTTTGTGCATGTCTTGTTGGTGTTAAAAGTTTTCTAATTTTTCCAATGGTAATTGATGATAAAGTGATTTTATATTTGTGCAACCTTATATTTATACCCCAAAGAAAAAAGCAACTACACTCTTTGCATTTATTTTTAAACATTCTTTGGGTTGAGAGACAATACTATTATTAAGAAAGATCCTGAAATGATTTTGTTGCAAAAAATTTGGCAATATAAAGTCCAATTATTTATGGTGTAATGAAATGATGGATTATGTGGAAAAGGAAAGAACTGATATAGATATAAAGACTCTCATTAAATGCAGAAATGAAGTACTTTAACCTCATTGTTCCAATGAGCCAAAACAACCAAATATGTAAATATACAATGCAAATGTATTGGAAGAAAAACCTCTTGCATCAAGTTATTATTAGCTCAACAATACACCCACATACAACCATGCAGATTTGTTTATGATTCCCTTAGTGGGGGTACAACTGTGTATTTAAGATCAAACCAACACCCATTTCATGTATTTGATATTTACAATAAAAAAAACTCCACTTCACTGACTGAATGCTAGGCGTCTTGCTTATAGCATTTTACATTTGAAAACAACACCCAATCTCACGGTCTTCCCTTAAAGGAAAAACTAGATATATCTCCACTTGTGTCTAATGACCCCTCATTACTACATTCAGAAACATTTATTGGTGTGCTCTATCTTTTAGTAGATTCATAAATATAGGGGGAAAGTCCTCGAGGGAGTATGTTGGCTGTTCCAGGCAGGTCAGCTTTACATTACATGAAGAAAAAGGCAGTGGGTTGATTACACAGCAAGAGCGGGACTTACTTTTTTAGAAGCTCTGAAAGCATGCCAAGGAAACCTAATGTGGACTTTCCAGTCACTGAGTCCCTGACATTTCCCCGAAATACAATAGTGAGAACACACACACACACACACACACACACACATACGCACACACGCACACACACACACACACACACACACACACACACACACACACACACACACACACACACA
>JAOVVH010000004.1:19508526-19520525 GCA_028566435.1 Scorpiodoras heckelii
CACAATTATGTGCTACTTTGTGTTGTTCTATCACTTAAAATCTCAATAAAATACATTTAAGTTTGTGTTTGTAAGGTATGAATACTTACAAGGGGTATGAATACTTTTGCAAGCCACTGTATGTATGTATATATATATATATATATATATATATGTGTGTGTGTGTGTGTGTGTATGTGTGTGTGTGTATCTAAGTATCTTTATCTTGTGAATATACTAATAGATTTACGCACCTAAATAAAATATGTTGAAAATATAGGCCAAATAATCTCAAATGCTAGCAAGCATACTTTGAAAAAAAAATTGTATTATACTATGCTTGTTTTTTAAAATAAATGAATTATTAGAAATAGAGCTTGCTTTGTCACACTAACAAGATCTAATTGTAATTATATTTAATTGTTTAAAAAAGTGAATTCTAAAAGTATATTTATTTATTGATATGATTGATATAAAATATCAGTTATGCAGTAGTTTTTTTTAAAAATGCTTAAATATGAAATAATGAGGAATTAATTTAGCTAGTGTTTTTGGTTTTTATTTAAATGCTGTTTAATTTGGAATTGGTGTAAGGGACTACTTCTTATTAATGTAAGGGTGTTTACTGCTAGTAAGTAATAAGATGCTGTACTGATTTTATGTCATCAGGACTGTGTCAGTTGTAATATAATATTCAGAAGAGAAAGTTCCCAACATACACTATACAGGGCATGCCACTATTCTGACATTAAAATAATCAACAGCATTTATGGTAGGCACCTGTAACACACCACAAAGTTAATTACTTTCCAGTAACAGCACATACTAAAGTGTTGTATTCCTCTTATACAACAGCAATTTGCAAGAGCTAGCAATTTTTTTATTGTTAAAGAATGATGTCATAATTTCATCCATTTTTCATCATGTGTATACTGTGGTGTATGAAAAATGTTCCTGTTATCACTTATTATGTTCTAACATGATTCTATATCAGCACGTCCATTTCATGCTGTGCTCTATTTACTTTGGTAGTCGAAAGTCAGAGCTGGGAATGACGCCACACCTGAGTTGACCATGTTCCAGTACAAGAAGTTGAAATATCAATTCAATTCAGGTTAGCCATTGTTAGCAATACTGGTTGATAACAACAAATTATGTGGATTTTTGCACATACAAACATTATAGCAACATGTGGACAGATAGAAACTGGACAGTACTAGTGTACAACTGTTATGACTGTTATAAAACTTATATGTCTGCACTGCTGCAGTGGTCATAAATAGTTGGAACATTTTTATCATACTTTGAATGTATTAATTATTAGCGTGGCTGTGTGCTGTGGCATAATCAGGTTTAGTGTACTTTAGTGAACTGGGCTCTTTAACTCACCTTGGAGTTTTATTAAAAACCATGTGACAGTTCTTATTCAGCTGAATGCTCTTGCTTATGTGTGGTTTAATGTGTGTACATATGGTCTTGGCTGAACAGGCAATGTCCTGAGGAGCTTAAGCAAAAGATTCCACTAATCCTATCAAAGTTATTCATCAGTCTCAGACAAAAAGCTCCTTCTCTTTTGTCCTTGGCAGTAGCGATGGCCTGTCTCACAATGTGTTTGTGTCTCCTAAATTGGCACTCGCAGTCATCCTGTTTCACATCAGTGACAGACAGGATGATCTTAACTGCAGTGTTCAAAAGCTTAGGACTTCCCCTGCTTAAGGAGGTTACTAGGTTCATTTCTCGCTCTGTCTCAATTTCTTTACGGAAATATGTGAGAGACTTGCACGCACCACCCCCACTGCTACACATGATGGGCTAGGAAGTATGCTGTTAAGAACACACTACAAGGAAGTGGCAGCCTGTGTGAAAAAATATTGTGCCATAGTGCAAGAAATGAAATAGGTTAAAGCTCAGAGACTGGGAACTGGATGTGGGTGTAGCGCGAATCTATTTTCAGCTCTTTACACAGCCAAACAACTCACAGCTATTATCTAACTTTCTCTGTTTACTGATTACACTTGTTTGCTCCAAGTCTAGTCATGGCTGAAAATAACCTCAAAAAACTTAATGCCATGAAACCTGTTCTGGTTTCCAAGCCAGGTTTTCCAATCCCTTTATGCATACTGAGAGTGATATGGTGACGCCAATGACAAGGAATATTTATGAGAAGACATTACACAACAGCTGGCTCCAAACAACATAGCCATTTATTAAACAGTAATCTAACAGTACCAGAGAGAGAACTACTCACACACTCTAACAGCATGGGGAGTTACTAAAACACACTCAACCTGTCGAGTATAGGTGACAAACAATCCCCAAGTGTCCAGCTTGAGCTGTATGATGGGAGCTCTCCAAACCTGGAGGTTGCCACCCACTCATCTGGTGGGAGTCATCACATACCACTAGGCTGTGGTGGGATTTGAGCTCATGACCTTTTGGTCTACAGACCAATGCCTTAACCACTAAGATACGCTGCCCCCCACCCCCACTGTCTTTCATGCTGGGGTCTCTTGTGGCCCTTACACTGACTGTCCAATAAGTCTCTATTGTCCTTATTAGGTGACTCAGCTTCCATTATGCCTCAATCTCCAGACATTTTGCTGCGGGGCCAGTACAGGGCTACTTGGCCCTACTGGACCACCACAGAATGACACCTGCGGTACACAAATTCCCACAGGTCCACACTTTACACAACTTCCCACAGGTGCTCCATAACCACACAGGGTCCCTTCCATGCAGACTGTTTCTTAGGGCAGCGCCGTCTCCACTGGCATGGCTTAAACAAGAGCAGTTGCCCCTGGTGTGAGCAGTTGCCCCTGTAAGTGTGATTCTATGCCCTTTTCTGTCAAGCACTGGCTTCAATTTGATAGCTCTGTGCCAGCTGGTGTTAACCATGAAGGTGTTGACGAAGCTCTAACGCATATGTAGTGACAGGCTCATCTACATTCTCAGCTCCAGTGGGTGCCCCTAAAGTGAGCTCTGTGGGCATGCTGAGCTCACAGACAAACATCAAGAATGTGTGAGTGAAACCTGTCGACTCTTGAACCGCTGATCTACACACCAACAAGACCAGTATAGTTAATAGTGTTGTTAGCATGTAATTGAATTCTTCTACTAGGCCATTACTCTGTGGATGAAGAGTCGTGGTCCTGGTTTTGCTCACGCCCAGCCAATTACAGATCTCTGCCATAACTGCTGACTCAAAGTTATGCCCTTGGTCACTGTGCAGCTCTTCTGGCACTCTGAACTTGCAGAAGAACTGGCCTTGACAAGCTGGGTTACTATAGTCATGGCACTCTGATCAGGGATATGCCCTGATCATATGCCTCTGGCCACTTAGTGAAATGGTTCATAGTCACCAGGACATAACGGTTCCCTGCTTCACTGACTATAAACAAACGAGTGACTTGCTTCATAGGGGCAATGGACTGGAGATACTGGAGTGGGGTATGTGACAGCTGCCTGAGCCCCTATTTGGCTGTACAATAAGCATAGCACAAAGAACTTTACATTCATATGACAGTCAGGCCAGAGAAATCACTGCCATAGCCACTGCAGTATCTACTCCAAAGTGCCATGCACCCACAGATCCATGTATGACCATCAGCATTGTGTCTTGCAAACTGCATGGCACCACTAGTTGCCAAACCTTTTACCCTGGGACCAGTTTCTCCTATACTGAGTAAAAGAGCCCATCTTGGCTTTAAGTCCATCCCAGCCAGCTTGTATCATTTTAGCGGTGGGCCCATGTGGTGTTGTGTCTACTCAGTATGGCTTTATACCAGATCACAGTCACCCCAGCACACAGGAAATCACAGGATCCTCACCCTGCACTTTGCAGAAGTCATAGGGCCCCACAGTCTCCAGCCCTGTATCAGTGTGTGCTGCACTATGCTCCTCCAGGCGCACACAGTTTTTACAGTCCTCATATGCATGCCATGACAGGGCATCGTCGTTGCTCTTGTAGCATTGCTATTCATCTCGCCACTTGGTCTCCTGGCTCTTTAATCTGCCTGAGCCAGGTGAGAAATGTGTGGTCTGTGCGGAGCTGGAAGGGGACCCCGTACAGGTAGGGTCAGAAGTGTTGCAGCAAAGCCACCATGGCTAACAGTTCTCTCCATGTGACAATAATTCCATTCTGGTTTACGTAAATGCTGGGTGTAAAAGCCAATGACTCTTTCCTCCTCATCCTGAACTTGGGAGATTTTGAATTTTGAATGAATTTGCCTTTGGCTTAGGGAATGCTAACACCGGCAGACTGCCGACGTTTTCTCGAATCAACCTGAAGGCACAGTTGGCTGCCTCGTCCCATTGGAACTCTATGCCTTTCGAAGTCAGCTGGTGTAACAGCGCAACCACATGTGCAAAGCAGCACAAGAACTGGCGATAGTAGGATGCCAGCCCCAAGAAGCTCTGGAACTCTGGTAGGTTACAGAGTGTGGGACCCCCCACTCATCTCACACAGCATGCACCTTTTCTGGGTCAGCCTCTACACCAGCTCCACTCACTACATGCCCCAAGAATTCCACTCAGTGCTGAAACACATTACACTTCACTGGGTACCGTTGGAGGTTTGCTGACTTAATGGCCTGAAACCCCTGCTCTACATGGCGCAACATGTCCTCAAATCTAGGAGCATGGACCAACACATCGTCCAGATACACAATGCACCTGTTCTTGGGTAAACCAGCTAATACTTGCTCCATTAGCTGCTCAAAAGTGGCTGGAGCATTACAAAGTCCGAACGGCATCAACATGAATTGCCATAATGCAGTACCTAGAGTGAAATCCCAGAGACATGATAAGTCCTCAGGCACTCAGTCTGTAGCATGATGTTGCTAAAAGACAAATACTTTAGAAATGTCAATGGCAACACATCCATTTTTCAGTTTCAAAATAAAGGTATGGTGTTTGTGTATTCATAAGCATGGTAGTATTTCATTAATGAAGATTATACTACAGTAGATGTGTCTTTGCAGCCATTACAGTAAAATTCCAACAGGTCACTATGGGGTATAGAGGGTTAAACAGTTCATTTAACATAACAGAACCAGAGACAGAACTACTCACACACACTAACAGCATGGGGACTTACTGAAACACACACTCGACCTGTGGACGGTAGGTGACAAACAGCCCCCAAGTGTCCATCTGGCACTACACACACCCTACAATCCAGTGGCAGTTGCCATATTATGTTTGAACAATCTGTGCCTGGTTCTCCCCTGTTGTTAGCATTGCAGCACTCAGGTGACCTAATCTAGTTAGGAAAATCTAATAACGACATCATAAAAAGTTCAAGTTTTAAATTTAGAGCCAAAATGGCGAGAGCCGGTGTAGAAGTCTGATTAATTCTGCAGCATGGAGGAGGGTAATGCAGTGACAGGTCTGGTAACTACAGCAGAGCATTTCAGGTAACCCTGTGTGATGCTCTTGTGGTTAGGCTCGCCTATGAGCTGTGACCTCAGATCACCACTGTTTTCCTTTATTTGTTTTTCCCTTGTTTTTTTCCCCCTTTTTCAGTTGCTGTGCTGCTATGCATCATAAGAATGTGGTGCCCCAGAGACCATTACCAGTAATTATAGTTTAAATGAGAAAGGGAGAGAAACAGCACTCTCACTGGACATACTGTTCCAGAGCATTTAGTTCAACGGAACAGAAAATAAAGGCAGCAGCACAGAAGGAAAAAAGATCTCTGGTCTGTTGCCCAATTCTAAAGTGAGAAGCTCAAGCTGAGGCTCAGTGCCCACGTATGTAGTATGATTAAGCACTAGTGTGTGTGCATTCTGCCACATCAGCAAATCATTCAAAACTGAAATCCAAAGGTCTTTCCCATTCTCCACACACTGGGCCAAGGGCGTTCCTGTTTTGTCTTTACACCTTATCATGATTCAGGATGATACACTTGCAAATGTCTATTAAGCACACAATTGTGTGGGCTTTTGAAACAAGTATATAGCAACAATATATTGCTGTTTGCCTTTTTTTAACCATTACATCATGATGACACAGCTGTTTTCTCATTAGCACTCAGTATAATTAAACAGCTCATTTACTCATGTTCGTCATGTGGTTCTGACTTTCTGTTTCACTACTATTCTGCACATTACTTCTGATTGCTGTCCTGGCTTTGACCGTTGTTCTTTTTTTCTATTTTTTTCCGCCAATTTTCTCTTCATTGCTCTGTTTGCACATTTGTCAACTTTGCAAACAGCTGTAAATGATGATATGGATCATTAATAAAGAATTTTACCCACACTTACATCCAGCTGCCTCTATGCTCATTTTTGTCAAGTGAAATAACAACTAATAGACTATGTGAAGCTTGTTATAGTTCTATTGCACAATGAACTGCAAAAAATTAACAAAATTGATAATATGCATCCAATACAATACAATCAGGATTCCAGCATCTGAACCAAACTAAGTAAAATTTGCTTCTTTGCAAGGATATTTCTTACACTGAATCTTTTTCAGTACAATTTCCTTTTAATTAGGTTAAATAAAAGTCAGCAACATTGTGGTTGGACACAACAAAATGCAACCATGAACTTTGCTAAATATCACTTTCAAAGAAACAGGACATCATAATATGCGCACAGGTTCTTGTTTGTTTTCAGGTCACATTTCCGATGCATATGAGTTGTTAACCGCTCCACCAAATAGTGATTTTTCCCTCTAAACGTCTCACAAGGTTTTAGTTCAATAAACGTTTTAATGATCCAGTATTTCACTAAAATACAAGATTAGAGATTAGAGAAAAAGTCCAAAAACAAAAAACAGATTTTTGTATCAGAAGATTGTTTTTCCTTCTTACCTCTCCCTTCTGACCCTTCAGATGTCTCTGTATATAAAATGGTATATTAAGTAGATCAGATTAGCTCCATATCCAGATGTTACGACATTACCATGCTGCATACACACTGATGTTTCAGTTTTAAGAACTGATTGATATCATATATAATAATATCAAGTTTCAAGTTTAAGTTTATTCTACTTATATAGCACATTAAAAAACAACACAAGTGTTCACCAAAGTGCTTTACAAAAAAGAGTAAAAAGGAACAAGAAATTAAGAAAATGCATGATATTCCATGCACACAGTACAACAATGACACTGATCGCAGCTACTGTCATAGGCCATGAAATAAAAATAAAATTTCAATTTGGTTTTAAAACAAGCTCCCCTAATATCCAATGGTAGACTCTTTCACTATCTTGGGGCCACAATCGCAAAGGCCCAATCTCCTTTCTGCTTAAGTCTGGACCATGGAACAGAAAGGAGTAACTGAAATTAGGATTTTAAGTCTCTAGGGGCCTTAAAACTTTAAAATGGTCAAGAAAACTTTGTATTGTATTCTAAAATGCACTGTTAGCCAATGTAAAGATGCTAAACTGGGGTGATGTGATTTCTTTTCTTTGCACCCACTAAAAGATGGGCTGCTGCATTTTGATCCAGCTGTAAATGGCTAATAGATGCTTGGTTTGTCAAACTTTAATTCAGTGTCAAAAATAACTCCCAAATTACCTACAGGTTGGTAAGTCTATAATAACTTGGGTAACTCAAACAGGACAACCTCTGTCTTAGTATCATTTAGTTGTAAGAACTTATTGGACATCCATCTTTTGATATCCAAAACACACTCTTATAGTCTTGTCAAGAAGCACTGATTACCAAATTCCAAAGTAAGGTACAGCTGTAGATCATCTGCATAGCAGTGAAAAGCCACATCATATCTGCAAATAATCTGTCCCAGTGGTAAAAGGTATAGAGGGAATAATAATGGTCCTAAAATTAACCCCTGTGGAACCCCACAACTCAGAACTGATGTGGAAGAGAACTGTTTATAATTCTCTCTAAATCACAGGTTATTACATCAAAGATTCATTTAAAAGCCAGGTAGGAATAACATCAAATGAAAAAATGGTGGTCTTCATGTGAGAGACAAATTCCTTTAACTGGAAAGGTGACACAGGTTCAAAACTTTCAGATGTAAAACTGCATGTTTCATGAACAAATGGTTCATTTTGCATAGATATAAAATGACACGTATTCTGTTCGACTTTGCTTATGAAGAACTACAAATGCTTCAAAATGATAAGAGGTAGTAGGGCTGAGCAAAGAATTTATCACACTAAACAAAACTTTGCTTATGCACATTTTTTGCAATCATTCTTGAAAAAATAATCAGTCTAGCTGTTTGTACAGCCTCTTGAAACTTGCATAGAATAACTTTCAGAATGTCTAGTGATATCTGTAATTTATCTTTCTTCCATCTGCGCTCTGCTCTCCTACTCTCCTCCCTAAACGCACAAATTTAATCATTAAGCCATGGCTGTGACCTAATTTTGATATATTTATCTTTATAAGAAGCAATGTCATCTAAAATCTGTATTCAAGATGAATAAAACAAATCCACCACCTCCTCACTACTCATCAAAGGCCAAGTTTCAATATCCTGGGCGCTTACTGAAAATTCTGTATATAATTTTATGAAAAATATATCAGTCAGAAGGACCAAAGCAATAATTTTAGCAACAATTTTGCTGCTAGTACTTATGTATTTTTTCTTAAGTATGATTTTTCATGCAGGATTTAAATTTCAATGGAGTATTTTTACATTGCTGTATTGGTACTTAATTAAGGATCTGAATACTTCTTCCACCACTGCTGGAGTCCGTGACACCATATATCCAACAACATGGCAGGGGCTTCTGGATGAAAAACATCACAATTCCTCCACCATGCTTATTTTTTGAGGATTATGGTCTCTTCTGTATAATTATTGTTCTTTTTATGTCAAACTCACCTTTTTGCTAGCAAATAACTCACTTTAGACCATAAAACCTTGTTCCAGTCAAAGTTCCAGTAGCATCTAATGAACTCTAGGTATGTATGTTTGAAAAGACTTTGTTCTGGCACACACTGCAAACCATTTGTTGGCATGAAGGTGGCCTCCAAGTGCATTTTGACCCCAAAGTTTCTTTTGAAAGATTCTTTTGCCTCTTTAATCATCTACCTGAGAGTGTGTAGGAGCAAAATATACTTTCCATGAAGGTTCACTACAGCTCCTATTGTTGTAAGCTTCTCAATTATATAGGTGGATATGGGTGTTTTCAGTCTTTAATAGCCATTGACTGATTCATGAATGTCAAGGCACATTTCGATATTGAGATCTTTATTGATTGTGGATGGTGTTGTGTCTGTGTGAGTGCACTGCACAACTAATATGTATGTGTGTACTATTGAGATACCACAGAGAGAACATGAAGAGAACAGTAAGATAGAGAATCCCAGTTGGGCATTATGCTTGTACACAAATGGTTCTGCCAGGCGACAGTGTTACTAGGCGACTAGGGTGCAAAACAAACCATAACAGAATTAAGAAAAGGTGCATAGAGATGTTCATGTTCACGGTTGGAGACCCGAGGTCTCATTATATATACCAAGGTCTTTTATTTAGTTGTCCTTAACACCAAGAGACAAAGAATATGAGCGGCATCTCATTTCAGTTTCCTGGCAAGCAATGAATTAATCATTTATTTAGCATTCGCACACCTGAAATGCTGAGAGAAAGAGAAAAAATTATACAGCTCTCATTTGGAAATTATTTCAAAATGAGTGTGCCAATATATTGAAAATAGAATGACAAAATGATAACTGTTAGCTATTCTAGAGGAAAAAATCTATACATCCAAATGTAGAAAGTGTGTGTAATCCAGTAGTAATATTGTAAATTTTTTCTAAACAATCTTAATTTTTTGCTGCGCAGTGATATTATGTTTGAATGCCAGGAAACTAAATTCAAGAAAACTTATATAAAGCAATAGACTTAGAGCTATGGAAGCTTCTAGAGTTGTTTTTGCTGTAAGACTTGCAAGTTATCATGTTTTTGGTATTTTCAATGTGGTTTAATAGTTGGAGCTCATGAAATGGGTCATAGCATTTCGGATGTAGAAGCAAAGTTTAGATTTTCACGTATGAGCATTTCAAGGGTGTACCGTGACTACAAGAATTCCAGCAGTTCCACTTATAACAGCAGTGTGGCTGTAAAAAGACTGCGAACGTGACCAGCATTGGCTGGCAAGAATCGCCAACTGGCAAGAATCGCTGGCTGCCTCAAGGAACATCAGAATTCATTGTTGAGGCCTCAACAAACATCACTGTACGGACTGTGCAATGTTCCCTCCAAGATCCCATGGGGACCTACCAAGTATTAACTACCAGTTACTACAATACTACTACAATACTACAAGTATCAACAACCAGTTTTTCTGGTACTTCAGTGTAAACATCAATGTTTGATTAATTTATGTTTATATTACAGCATATAATTCTATAACATTGAAGCCATAAAGCTGCTAAATTGAACATTACATCATCATTATTAATCTGCATCATTAGTCTACATTGATGTTATAAAAAACTGTAACTGTTATGGTCAAAGAAATGCTGACTTGAATGGCTGTTCAGGGTGGACACAGCTGCTTACATGAACATAGCCTTTCTTCCATTACTATAAATGTACATGAAGCTATGCTGTCTCGCATGACCGGTGTGACCTCTCCCCCATTCCTTCCAGCACAGACAAGCCCGGCAACGATTCAGGAGAAGTAGGTCACTCACTGCAGTCAGAAATTATGCAATGCTGAAAAAATGTGCCTTCGCTTGCACAGGAGCCTAGGGAGAAAATGTCCAGTGCCTCATAGACTGTATAAAAGATGGTGGTGGTGGTGGTGGTGTGTGTGTGTGTGTGTGTGTGTGTGTGTTGGGGGGAATCCACCAAAAAAACCCACACCAGCTGATGGACATTAAAAGCAACCTATTTGCTATAGCAGAACATGTCATTCAGCAATGAAAGGATAAACATATAGAAAAATAAAGGATTAATCAAAGAAAAGCCTTGATATAAATGATAAGCCTTTTCATCATGGGTTATTCTCGGAAGAAAAATTGCAGCAACTCTGTGGCAAGCAAAGTGGGTCTCTGCACCATTCCCATAGCAACCAGCTCTATTGCTGCTGGGAAATGCCAGCGTGGAAGTGTATTATTTAATTAAGAACAGACTGTTCACTTTCTTTTTCTCTCCTTTTTTCTACTCTCAGACACACCTATCCTAGTTTCAGCCCAACAATTGAAAGTGGCATGTATTTACATAAGATGTTTGTGGAAACAAGCTTCTACATATTTACTCAGAGTGAAAGGAGCATATGAAAGCAAATGGTTCTTTAATAATGCTGACAGGAGCCAACCAAAAAAGGTTAGTCTTTAATTGGGACAGATATTTCCAGATTAAACCAAAAAAAAAGGTAAATGCCTTGAATAGTGAACATTTTTTGTGATTGTGGTACAGGATAGAAAAAGGGAATATTACATATTCTTGGTATTTTTGTCGCTATCAAAATAATGCAGACAATAACCTGGGAAAAGTTGCATGTTTAACTGTCAGAGCACAATAAAAAAGATTAATTTGCCACAACAGTAGATACAGACAGTAGATTACAGTAGATACAACTAAGACTACTCATACAGTAATATATTGGCAATATACAGTATACTCTGATATGGTTATTTGAACGCTTGCCATCTTCTCATGTATGTATAACCATATTAGTCTATCTGTTTATTTTGTCTTTTTGCACACAGCAAAGAAAAAGGCGAGTGCCAGATTTTCTGTTCCCCTTTTTTTCAGGTTTACAGGCAAGTGCTTGTTTAACATGTAGTTATGCAAGTCCACACCAAGAAAATAGCAGCTGAGCACCCAAGAGAAGACAATACATACACGTTCACTATATAACAGCTGATTACAACTGCACCAAAAGACAGGAACATAATTTAAGTCATTTTAAAATGACTGCCTTATGTAAGGAATTAAACATGATTGGGTGTGCAGTTATGGGAAAATAATCAACTATAGGGTGGTGTGATGTGTTGAATATTTTCCTGTAATGGCATGCCCAGTTGTGTTTTATTTGCCAATGATTTCAATTTTTTGTATTTAATCAAAACCTAGTCAGTC